>DF363930.1:10126-32331 GCA_000787875.1 Solanum virginianum | reverse complement strand
TGTACTATATTCATTTTGGGGTACGACGGGGCCCTGTCCCGTCTTGTCTATCAGTATGTCTGTATAATATATATCATCAGGAGAGGCATTTCCATTGAACATGTCATCCTCTGTGCATTTTACACACATTAAGACTTCATCTTTGAATGCCATTACATTCACAGATTTAGCAAGATCATGCCATGGGTTGTGTCAGTCAGTTTGGATATTCTGTACATATGTTGTGGCTATTAGGTGGCAGGACTGCAGCGGTGACCTTGTTGGCCCGCATATATATCTGTCTATATTTGTGACTTCTCTGTTAGTTCGCTGCAGTCTTTCTATTTCAGGTGGATAGTCAGTAAAACAAAGGAAACTCTACCAAAATTTTTCTAAAATGAATAGTAACTTATTTTGGAATCTGGTTTGTTACTGTGTTTTGGAAGGCCCAAACGGGTGTCAGTCACGGCCCATAGGTAGGGACGTGACAAAATCCATATTGAAAAAGGTGACATTTAACCATTTCAACATCCATGTACTTAATGTTATGACTCTTTTGACAAGGACATTTAATGTTGTGACCACTCATATGATTTTGTTGAGAGCATGAATATTGAATAAAGTTATTCACACCGGTTATGAAACTAGAAAGCATATCCCCTCTTCTATCCAACCTCTTATACATCTAACCATGCTTCATATTATTCATGTTGCTATAAATATTAAAATTACCAAAAGAATCAAAATCTTCTACTTATACAACCCAAACCGCCTCTAAAAAGAAGATCAAATTGAAATACCTTTATGATCAAATAAAAATTAGAATGAGAAGCTGAACAACAGAGAAAGAGAGGATCAAAAGAGAAGGCTACGATAGAAATTAGTGAAACAAGATGAGGTTTGAGAGCTTTGGGAGTTTGCAATGTCAGTAGTATGTGTGTATAACATTTGAAACATAAAACACCATATATATAGTTATTCTGTATCTGCTCACAATTAGCGTCCTTGTGAAAGTTTCATCAAGCATAATACTGGACAACACCAAAATAATAAACAAACATAGAGATAGAAGTAGAGCTTACTTTAATTCAGTATAGCTGTTCTTAGAAAAATTAAATAGCAAATAAGTTCATGAATAATCAAAGCTCCACATATATCCACAAGTTGTAATAACACTTTCTGAAAAAGAAAAGAAAACTAGCAAACTTAAATGCCAGTATTTATTGATTAGGTGTACTGATTTACATAAATAGAGAAGCATAAAAAAGAGAAATAATGAAGTAGAGTGGAGAGAGCAAGCTGTAACTTAATAATGAGGAAAAATTAAACTAATAGTAAGGAAAAAATAAACTTTACTGCTTACATCAAATCAAAAATTTGTGAAAAAAAGTCAAATCTATAGGATGAACTCATAGCTGACTACTAATAATAAAAGATTGATTATGTTAAGATCTGTTTTCTATAATACAAAAAAAGTCAGTAAAATCTTAAAACAAACCCTGATTGCATCTAGATATAACTTGATTATGAAAAAAAATTCCACCTAGTAGAACCCACAAACAAAGTCAACAGAAATTGATAGACCACATCTCAATATATAAAAAACAAACTTGAAAACAGCGTAAACCAAAGTTTAGAACAACTTACCTGATTTTGAACTCAAAAATTGAGAAAATCCATTTCAATATTACATCAATTTCTAATATTGAAGAGGATGAAAGAATAGTTTGTAATATCTGAAGAGAAGGAGGAAGATTTGAAGGGCAGATGAGAGGAGGAGTTGAGGCAGCTGCTCATATATGTGAAATAAGCGGGAATTTTTGAGTGCCATAACTTATTATTAAATTTTATTCATGACAGGTTTAATGACACATCAATTTCGTTGCTACCAAATTCCTTTAATTTATTTGCGATTAAAGCTAAAGACAGAGTTTTTTGTTGCCATGTAATATAAAATTTATTAATATACTGAAAGTCATCATGACATATTTTTCGTTGCTATATCTGTCGCTCAAAATTTATTTAGTTTGTCATGGGTATTCATTGGTAAGTTCGTAGGAAATGTTAGAGCGCCAATTTTTCATACTAATATATAGCAATGGGATATATATTTCGTCACAAATCCATCACTATATAATGAATAAAAATTTACTTGTTATTTTTGCAACAAATATTTATTCTGTAGCTAATTCATCGTTATATAGCGATGGAGTACCTTCCGATTCTCTTGAAAGTATCTAAGACTGAAATTCTGCTTCAAAATATTTAGAATCAAGAATATATCATCAGGAGAGGCATTTCCATTGAACATGTCATCCTCTGTGCATTTTACACACATTAAGACTTCATCTTTGAATGCCATTACATTCACAGATTTAGCAAGATCATGCCCTAGAATGTTGATCAACTTCCTATAAAGTTTTCGATCAACGATGTGAAATCTCTTGAATTCATCATCTAAGATTGGAGGGATTTGATAATCGTATAAAGGGGAAATGAATCAGTGGCTACCTTTGGCCTTTTTCTATTGACTTAATGAGAAGAAGCTCAAAGGCATCTCTGTCTACCAGTAATAACTCTACAAAATCTTTGTATCTGCAAGGTATGGATCTGGAGAAAGACATGCTTAGGAGAACTGATTTAATTACTAATGAATTACAACATAATACTACATACACTTTCAACATGAAAATTGTAGAACAAAGTACAATAACATTACCCAGTGAAATTTCACAAAGGTCTGGGTAATCGTATAACAATGTCAAAATCCAAAACTAGGTTCTCCAACAAAAAAAGGATAGGATACTAGCTTTCAGTAATGAATTATGATGGCATGCTAAGATACATATGATGCGAGTTACAAGATGTTATAGAATACTTAACCAGCTATCAACACCTAGACAATGTATTAGATCCTTAGAGTTGTGCAAATGGGCATTTCTTACTGAAACAACAAATTCACAATAGAGGAACTTTTAGTTAAAATAGACTTGTTCAAATGGGTGTTCTTTACTGGAACAACAAATTCACAATGGAGGAACTTTTAGTTAAAAAGAGTTTAGATTCATTTTGAGTGTTTGAAGATTGGAATCCATATATTACATATTTAAAAGGAAGAAAGTCTAGCCTAGGATTATGTCAAGTGGCATCATATGATCAAAGACATGTAGTAATTTTAAGGACAAATAGTTAATTGTTAGTTATATTAGGTTATTAACTAATTTTTACAATTTACAACTTTTAGAATTTGAAATTTGAAAATGTTGTTATAGATATTTTAATTTCTAATTTTTTGAATCATAATAATTAAATCTCATTGATTCCTCCTAAATTACATTGATTTATCCTAAAGATTTTATTTCAATTAGAATTCGATTATTCACCATGTGCTAGGATATTTTTAAAAATTTAAATTATTAAAATTACAACATATCCATGTATGTATAAGCCCAATATGGTTACTTTTTAATTAGTAAATACTGTATCAGATACTTGCTTCTTCATTCTCTACGGGACTTTATCTCCTAGCTTTACTTTCTAAAGTTCTTCATCTTTTTACTGTCCGTGACTGATCCGGCGCTGAACTACCGGTCAGTCATCGGAAGTCATCCCTACGACAGAGCTTCTCTACAAGTTTTGATTATGAAGGCTTGTATTTCTTTCTCTATTTTCTCTTCATCTTTAGCTCAGGTTTGTTCCAGACTTCACTGGCGCCATGGAAGTTTAATTTCCCGCGACTCCTTTTCGGGCGATGATCTTTTTTGATGAAATATGTCATTTGGGTTTTCAGCTATGGTTTCTCTCCTGATTAAGGTGAAAAAATCAAAGTCCATCGGTTTTACACTAGATCTATCCTCGCTCTTGGCTAAGGGAGTTTCGATTACAATTGGCAATGTCAATCCAGATTTTGGTGATGTTACATTCCAAATTCTGATTAGATTTTTGGCAAAGATATCTTTCTTTCTGGCGTTACATTCTAGATTCTGACTGACATTTTAATCTGAAGACATAAGCACGCATCTCCTGTGACATAATCTGGCAAAGACACAGTTCAACCATTTTCAGGTGATATCTTTCTATTTACTATTTAATTGATTGAGCTTTTCCCTGATTTTGTCCTGCACCATTTCATCTTTTGATTAGTTTTTTGAATTATTTCTTAATCAGTTTGAGTATTTACTTCTTGTTTAGCATTAGTGTTCTAGATTTTCTTGCTTACTATTTTGGTTTCTTGTATATTGTCTAAATTTTGTTGACTAGTACTTTTGCTTGCTTACTGTTGTTGTTCTTTGAATCCTGTAGTTAGCATACTATATTTTTGTTCAGCATTGTTCTTTTATTTGTTTGGGTAGAATTCAGTTGTTAGAGAGTTTTTAATTCCTCACTATCTACCACTTTTCGAAATATACTCTTTGCTTCTTTAATTTTTTTTCTTCTATATATTGGGTTATTCATTTAGTATATTTGATACTTTAATATTTTATATTTTTGGGTTCTTTTTTAAGCTCATTTTATTATATTTTGTGAGTTTACATATCACATTGTGTTGCTTTACATATCATATTGTGTTGTTTTAGTAGTTTACCTATATTTCACTAGTCTATAGTGTGGGGTTGTATAAGTTTCTTTAAAGTGTATATTCTTGACCTTTTTAGTTTAGTGAATTATCAGTTTTAGTTTAGTAGCATCAGGATCAAATAATGGACTAGGGTCATGTCATCGGTTGGTGTCGGGGGTAAGGGGTAGGGGTGGTAAGAGGGGCATGAGCTTTTTTTAAGTTAAGGGAAGGGTCATGGAATATAGGAGCACTTATAGCGAAATCCATAGAACTAGTGAAGTGTCTTAAGAGTAGATATATTAATATAGCATGTGTTAAGGAGACGAGATGGGTAGGTACCAAAGCTCAGAACCTAGATGGGCTTAAGTTATGGTACTCAGGTGGATCTAGGGGTAGAAATGGTGTAGGTATCCTAGTAACGAGAACCTTAGGGAATATGTAGTTGAGGTTAGGAGGTTTAATGATAGGATGATATCTATCAAATTGTGGTTGGCAGGCATATAGTGAATGTAGTAAGTGCTTATGCGCCTCAAGTACGCCTTGATGTTCACCCCCTAATTGTAAAGCACTCATTATCAAGTATAAACTTAACCAGAGGTTAGAGTCGAATCTATAGAGAATACAGGGTTGACTATATTGATTCATTAACAATTATTTCAAGCACCAATCAACTAACTTCTCTAGGATGAGGGGGGGGGGGTTTGCTATTTTGAAATAAAAGAAGATAAAAACACTATAGTACTACAATGAAGATACAATCAAATTAAGGAACAACTTGGGAATTGTGTTCCCCATGATTTGTCAACTCCAATGCCCCTAATAACATAATTCTAATTGAGACATTACGTGCAAGATAGTAATTTAGGTTCTTCCTGGCCTTTTGTAAGGTGAAGGTCAAATTTCACCATGGCGCTTCGTTGGCAACCATGGTATGCCAACTAACCGTTATCCATTGTCCCAGTCGACCTCCCCTTGGTCAGGTTTGGTTGATTAGACGAGAACACATCAATCGTATCCTGTCATCTACTTCCCTTTTTCTATTTGTCACTACCTTGGTCGGGATTGTGATAGTAGATGGGGTTTGGTATTGTCCACCACCAAACAACATTCAAAATGAAAGGAAATAGAAATACATGCAACTACCTAATCAAAGAAATGCATAAAGTCTGGGTTATTTCAAGTCAACTTCTCATGGTTCCCACAACCCCAAGTTGTGGGTGTTTAGCCACTTATAGGTAGGGGAAAATCACAAAAAATGAATAAAGTAAAGATGGTTTAGAAACTACCCATGAACAATGAAGAACAACACCACTTAGATATTGAAACCACAAGTTTGGAACAATTGAGTTTGAATACAAGTGATTTCAAAACCCCAAAATTGGGTCTTCGAATTAAAAACCTAAAATCTATTCTAACCCTAAAAAAGTGCTCTCTAAGAATATTCATAGCTGTCGAATCTGTAAAAGTGTCAAGTCTCCTTTCAAAAACCCTATCATTAATCATTTATACTATTTACAAAAATACCCTAAAAGTAAAATAGAAAATACAGTTGGCAGCAGGTACGGCTCGCAGGTACGACTGATAAGATGACCTACAAGTCCTAATATGGCTTTTGTAGTCAGCACTTGGCATATTGGACTTGACTGCTATGATCCATTTCTATGAGTCATGGTCTGATCTATAAATGGTAGTGTCTTCTCGTGGTTTCTAGTTGTAGTTCTTGATCCAAATTTGGGTAACACTGTTTCTGGCTACGAGGCCCCCTCCTACGAGTCGTAGTGAGACATACGACTCATAGGTCATCTTCATATAGCTTACCTTTACTTTGAAAATCTCTAATTTTTGGACACTTTTCCTGGTTACGAGGGCACACTACGACTCGTAGCTTGGGATACGACTCGTAGGCTGACTCGTATAACTTTGAAGATTCTTAATTTAGCTCATTGTTTCTTGCTAAGAATTACAACTCATAACTTGGGCTACGACCCGTAGGGTGGCTCATATGTCCTGTACTTCAGCAAAATCTTCAATTTTTCTCTCAAAATCATGCCAACCTATATTTTCTGCAAGAACAACATAAAAACACATAAAAACCATAAAAAGTCACATTAAGAACATGCAAAATCCTTTGTTTGAGGCATCAAATGGGCTGTAATTTGACAGCATATCAACACCCTCAACATAGAACTATTGCTTGTCCTCAAGCGATGACTCGATCTAAATAGACAATAAGAAATATGTAGCAACTATCCTAATGGCATATACGTTACTCAATTCCAACTCAGGTTCCCAACTCTCATTTTCAAAACTTGATTGAATAGCCACCAACCAAACCATAATGCATCTGACAATCCAACTATGACAAGCTAAGTAGTATCAACAATTCAGAATCGCTGAAAAAGTCACATGTCAATCATGCAATATGAATGCCCTCACAGAAAAGAAATCCCTCTATTTCACTCAAAAAGCAATAAAGGATTAGGGACTGTACAAGCGTCCTCACTCTTAAAAATGATTTTCATGCATGGTAACCAACAACATAGACTTGGTTATATACTCATACTCTAGACTGTTGAACTAGTTGGATTAGGATCACTTTAAGACTTTATAGGCTTGTAATGTAGGCTTATGAGGCTTTGGTAAGGTAATTTGGGTAATTAGTAACTAAAAGCCATCTTTGCACCATGTTTTTCAACATTTTCACTTCAACAACTTAGCCATTTTCATTTTGTCCTCCCTGATTCTTCATTTTAAAGCTTTTGCAGGTACTTTCTTTTTCTCTTTCAGTTGTGCCTCATTTTTGAACTCATTTTTGCTACTCTTTTCTTTCCAAGGCACTTTTTGTTTCTTTTTCTATCACCTCGCACATAATCTTCTCTTCTTTCTTTCTTTCCCTACTAATCACCTTATTTTTGTTACTTTACCATAACACAAGCCACCCTCAACTTAGGTTTTTTGCATGAGGTGAAGTACACAATATCCGCTCCCTAAACCAGAGCCAACTTTGGTAGCCACCCTTAACTTAGGCTTTTTGCCTCAATCAAGGTTCAGATATTCAAGGATAGACTAGGGCCAATATCAAGGTATTTCATAAAATAAGGTTAGGTTAACTAGGTGTTAAGAAAGAATAGGTACATGTAAAGCTCAAACATTTGGAACAAGGGGTCAACTACTACATTTGGTAAGTCATTTAGGAAAAAGTGGACTATCTTAAAGAATTTAAGATCTAATATCCTTTCCCAATCAACCAATATCTCCAATCCAATTTTAGAGTAATAAGGCAAGTTCTGAATCAGTACACAATGCATGAATATGTTAGCTCACATAACACATATGGCATTATATATATAATTAACATAGACTCACAGGTCATGCTTCAAGCATCAACTTGCCCTCTCTGTATCAGAACAAACATTGTCAGACAATCACATGCAAAATTGCAATGGTAACCAATAATCTAAAAAAATTTGAGGTATTTTTTTCTTAAAAAACATTTATAAGACCATTCAAGATTATATATATGCCAAAAGTAATAATCATTATATATCTACATATTATCAACAACACCTAAACATGCTGATTCAACAGAATGTAAACTCATCCACAAGGAAAGAGAAATACGACAAGAAAACCTTGGGATAAGAAATAGGATAGTTATGGTCTAAAAGCTACTTAGACTTCATCTTAGTCCATAACTTTACATACCCCACTAAAAAGATGATACTTTTTCCTCAAAGTATATATATATAAAAACCCAAAGTTAAACCAATTATCCAATATAGTAAATAAAAACCAAACATCCAAAATAAAACATCCATCAAAGCAATAACAAAACAAATTGTCTAGAGAAAAATAACAATGAGAACAAAGTATCCATAAGTATAAATAATGATAAGGGTCAAAAGTATCAAACACATTGTGCCTAAGCACCAGCATCCATCTAGTCTTAGGGCTCGCTCTCCTCCTTTGCTGCAGTTATACCCGAGCTACTGGCTCCTTGTGCTATCTGCTACTCCCGAACCTTCCTCATCTCCTCCATGGTTAAGCACTCTTGCACCACCTCATTTGTAATTCGCTCCTCCATCTTTGCTAGCTCCTCAGCTTTCCTCGATTTTTTTGGCTCACAGCTGCATCATCACTTCAAGGGGCCTCTTCCCTTGGACATATGAGCGATCCGCAAACAAGTTAATCAAATCATCATCACCCTCTGGTGCCACCTCCAAGGCTGCTAATATAGTCAGCAGGTTAGCCTTCAACGTGGGTACCACTTCCTTTTTGGCAGCCATATCTACAGAGTGTTCTCTCTCGAGCCTCCTCTGGATCCTGTCCTTGAAGGCGTTGACCGTAGCATCCACTGCAGCAACACTTCAATCTACAATATCAAGGGTGAATACTTTGGCCCTCTCTTCCGAGTAGTGGACCATCTGACGAACCTATGGTTTGACTTAGCTTATCAACCTGCTCAGCTGGGGCTTTATCTTCGTTAACTTGTGCACCAATGCCTGAAAAGCAAAAGCAGACATAAGAGGGTAGTCTGCAGAAATAACCTGAGTAGTAAAAGGTGCTGGTGTAGGTGCATCTGAAGAGGGCATTGCGTTGGTATCAATAGATGGAGGCTGCTCCGGTGCAACTAAGGTAGAGATGGTAGGAACTGTAGTAGACTCCTCAGTGTGTGGCTCTAGAAGAAATAGATCTGGAATAGGAAGAGAAACTGCTCACTGTAGAGCCACCGGGTTCTCATTAGCCTTGATCAGGCTGGGATCCATGGTACGCAGGGCCTCTACAGATGGGTCGAGGTGGAGAGAAACACAAACTTTAGCTGCATTGCATAGTTAATGTATCAAGGCAATGAGGTATTATCTAGATCGCGGACTCATGAATATGCTCCATTATGACGTGTGCGCAGTCTATCTCATAGCCAGCTAAGATACTGACTAGTAATATAGCCCGTTCCAAAGTAATCACATTATCCATAAATGTAGTCCTGATGTGCGATTGGATAATAGATCACCAATATTTGGCCGAAAAAGAGAGGTGAGCCTTCGCTATTGGCTCAGCGTGGTTTATGATCCATGTTGGTTTAGCACTGCCCTCACAAATCTAGGTAGCTATCCATCAAAGAAGCTTAATCCTCGATCCTACATTCTTTCCTGTCATCGCTAGCCTGATCTTCTCAATCCTATCATTATACTCGGCGGTGGAACATGGCACCCTGTAATTAGGCCCAAATTGAACCCTGCAAATGGTCTCTTCTAAAATGTCAACTCTCTGACCCCGTACTAAGACTTCCCGTAGTCTAGGCTAATCAATGACCTTTTTTCTATTGGGAAGATCTCTGTAGATAGTAGCATCATAGGCGGTGTAGAACTCTCGGACTAGATATAGGGCATACTTACCTAACCTCTCTAACAAGCACCTAAGTCCGTGCTGGTTAATCTCCGCTTCTAAGTCAGGTACCCTACTCAGCCAAGAATCATTCAGCCTTGACTTCTTATGAAGTTGCCTAACAGGTTTTCCTTGTCCCTTAAGCTCTAACTCCTTGTTATAAATCGTTTCCATCCCTAGAACTCTCCATCTGATATTTCTGGGATCGATAGATGTGATGGATGGATTGGCTAGAGATTGTGAATCTGCCTTATCATGTTGAGTTTTGTATGCCTCAAGAGAATTGGACCCCGAGTGTGATAACCTGCTACCTGACCCATCACCATTACCCTCCTTGTCAGACTGAGAGGAACTCTTGACGACTTTTGGGGCTTGTGCAACCTTAGCTCTAGTTTGAGGCACATTTACCTCGGGGTCAATTTTGACTATTGGACCTCTTTGAATCCCTCTGACTGTTTAGTCTAGAAGGACTGATCTATCAGTTTCCTATGAAAGATCTTGATAGTGTTTTTAACCTTTGGATGCATTGTACCTGAAAATTACACCCCATACCACACATTAGCACCATTATGGCCAAACAATTAGAAATCACACAGAAAAAGAAACAAGAATTAAAAATAAACAAAATGAAATAAAGAAAAAAATTTACAAGTAGGATGCACAAATACAACTTATAGAGTGACCTACTAGTCATAGTCTTAGATCGTAGCAATTTTTGGAATCCTTTGAAAGTGGAAGATAAGTCTTATGAGACCCTCGCTATAGTTTGTAGTGATCACTATGACCCGTATGTGGGTTTCGTATGGCAAATGTTAAGGAACCATAGGGAATTGTTGTTTCCTATGAAGGGTCACTAGAACTCATAGGACATCCTATGAGTCATAGGAAGGCCTCATAGTAGAAAACAACAAGCACCTATGGTACCTGTAACTTCACCGCACAAACCATCATAAAGCAAACAAAATTCAAACATCATTTGAAGCAATTCTCTCAATCAATTCAACAGGTATATCAAATATAACATAGTTGTGAATATTCAAACGATAATTTCCCCATAAATTGTATCAATAATAAACAATCAAGCAACAACTTCCCAACACATTTGATAATAACCCAAAAGTTTTTGATCCCTAAACTCAGAACACTCAAAACTAAACAACATCAACATAGGAGATCAAAGGAATCCAAAGGAAAGTCCGGTAAAGGGTATCTCAAACGATCAATCTCCACCCAATTATACACCTATAATGAGATTGCACTTCGACAAGAATCCATAAGTTGATCAATCAACAATCATTCACTACACACATATGATCAAAATGTCAATATCATAAATAACTAACAAGGGCAATTCCATAATTCAAAACCACACTAGCAAATTTTAATCAACCAAACCCTAATTCTCATGTCTAGATAATCATGTTCTCTTGGGTACTTTCAATATCACTAATAAACACAAAAAAATCCAATAATATAATATAATTTGTGTGCAAAATTTAACCAAGAAAACATACCGCTTGAGAAGATGAAGAGAAATTAATCGCAATGAGAAGAGGAAGGGGTTTATGGAAACCTAAAAATAGTGGTGCTAGCAAAATATCTTGTCAAAAAGTGACGTGGGTTGATAGAAAAGTTGATTCGAATAGTAGAAAAATGTTATGAAAAAGCTTTGGGAGGAGGGGGGAGAAACGGTTTAAAATTGGGAAATTAGGTGTCAAGTTCATTTTGACCCTTAATATTCCCCTACCGGGTTGACTTTTAAAATCCTACATATAGGGGCTATGAATCCCCGACTACGAGTAATAGGGCTTCCTATAACTCATAAGTCCTACTGTGTAGTAGTCCCCAACACTTAGAATAATTTAGAAATCATATTGGGTACTACGAATACCACTTACGACTCTTAAGGAACCCTACGAATCGTAAGGTTGGCTCGTAGTGTATCTGTCAACTTTAAATCATTACTGTTTCCCTCTATGAGACATGACTATGGGTCATAGTATGCACTATAGCTCCTAAGCCTGGTCGTAGAGGCTGCTTCAAATGCCATTCTTCATATTTTCAGCACTTGATTCATACCTGCAAACCAAAATCTCAAAACACACCAATTTTCAAAGAAACACAACTGATTCAATGTCTTTAAAATCAAAACCAAAAATCAATCCATTACCTAGCAATTCAAACAACCAAAATAAATTTGAAAATAAGCTAAAAGCATAATGATATTGGGTTGCCTCCCAAGAAGTGCCTTGTTTAATGTCGTGGCTCGACTTAGTCATCTTCCATCATAAAAAATCCTCAATGGCCCACACTTTGCTCTTGAACTCATCTAAGTGATTTATTGTTTGGTGGATGTCAAAAACAATCTCTGCATCATTGACCCTGAGCTAAAGTTGACTAGAATTTATATCCACCAAGGCTCTCCCGGTTACTAGAAATGGTCTTCCCAATATAATGGGCACCTCAAAATCAACTTCACAATCAAGGATCATGAAATCAGTGGGAAAGATGAATTTATTAACTTTCATAAGCACATCAAAAAGTATCCCTTTTGGCTTCTTTATAGTTCTATTCGCCATGAGTAACCGTATTCTTGTGGAAGTAGGAGTACCAAGACTAAGTTTTTTTAAAATAGCAAGAGGTATCAAATTAATACTTGTTCCTAAGTCACATAATGCCCTTGCAAACTTTACTTCACCGATAGTGTAAGGAATGTTGAATGCACTGGGATCTTCTCTCTTTTGTACTAGGCATTTGGTTATGATAACACTACATTGTTGGAGCTCTTACGAAATATCTTGGATCAACGTGCACTTCTTTGTCACCAAATCCTTCCTGCACTTAGTGTACCCAAGCATCTTCTCCAAAGCTTGTAAAAGTGGAATGTTGTTAGACAATTGTTTTAACATCGAAACAAAGTGTTTGAATTACCATTTTCCTACTTTTTCTTTAGTCTTTAAGAAAAAGGGGAGGAGATTTTGGAGTCATCTTAGCCTTATCTTGCCCTTAAATCTCTTCACTTTGTACCTCATCATTCTCCAAACCTTCTTCCTCACCCACATCCTTTTTATCAACACCCTTCTCACAAGCTTCATCTTCAACTACTGGCATTGGGGGATCTATGATGCATTTCCCACTTCTTGTTATGACCATTATGAAATGCCCATCATTCTTTAGATTTTGAACCATGTTACTTGGCAAAGTACCCTTTTGGTGTTGGTTCAATTGAGAAGAGACTTGACCAAATTGTTGCTCCAATTATTTGATTACCACAGAGTAAGACTCTTTCTTTTGGTTTATGCTTGAAATGTCCGATCTCATCACTTTCAAGGTCTCATCTTGATGGTTAGCTCTTATAAATAACATGTCAAATATTTTTTCACTCCCAGAGTTTCTAGATCCGGCATCACGATTGTGGGTTCGCCCCCACTCGGCCTCCGGTGGTCTTTCTCTTTCATATTAACCACACAGTTATCTCTATACATACCATCTCGATTATAGTTTTGACCTTGATTTCTAGAATCTTACCTCCAATAGTCTAAGTTGGACCCTTGAACATTGTTTCGGGAACCTGCCGATTGATTACTCAGAAAGCAAGCATCTTCTTCAAAGAAGGGTTTTTCATACATGGGAACCTTAGGAGGTTAGTGAGATATTTCATGGACACTTGCTTGGTTTTGCTTCAATACCAAGTCCATACTTGTGCGAAGTTGAGGAAGTTGTTTCATGATCTGCTTATTGACCTTAGCATGCTCATTATTGGTGTTCACTGCACAAGAAGTTATAATACCTCTCTCTGTTTGACCCCATGCTCGATTTGTTTTGACCACTTACTCCATTCTCTCGACAATTTATGCAAAAGGTTGATCAACAAACATGCCACCCATGATGGTATCGGCGCAAGC
Organism: Solanum virginianum; assembly: GCA_000787875.1. Lineage (NCBI taxonomy): Eukaryota > Viridiplantae > Streptophyta > Magnoliopsida > Solanales > Solanaceae > Solanum > Solanum virginianum. Next base: position 18,504 of record DF363930.1, on the reverse strand, counting down.
TTGACTATTCTCATTAAGAGCCCAATAAAAGATCTTAACTAAAGCATCATCTACAATTTTATGATTGGGAACTATCCTCAAACACTTGGTGAACCTTTCCTAAGTTGTGCTTATTAAATCACCCAACAATTTCTCAAAGTTGTTGATTTGATCTTTGAGTTTAATTTTTTTGGACCTAGGGAAACACCTCTCCAAAAAGGCTCTTTGTAGCTCAGGCCAACTAGTGATCGAACTTTATGGAAGCTCAGATAACCAAATTGCTGCATTTCCTGTGAGAGATATTGGGAACACTCGCAAACCAACTACAGCCATTGAGAAATTTTGTGTACCCATCATACTCTTGCAAACAAATAACACATTCTGGAGAGATGACTATATAGATACTCTAAAGGTAAACTAGTCAATAAACCACAATTTTTAAGCACTTGCAATAGACCACTTAAAACTGTGAATTTAATGTTGGTCGGTAGTGATAGCAACACTATCACTCCCATGAAATCCATAGCCATAGGGTTTAACCTATATTAGTTCCAACCATATGCATTTTCGTTGAAATCCCTATGGTGTGGCCTATACTCTCTTTGAGGTGGGTTTTCATCTCTACCCACATCTTCCTATTATTGACCCACTACTTCATAAATCGCGATATCCTCATTTTCTTGGGCCAATCTCTTTGCAATTCGGTAGATCTCCAAGTTGAGTCGAGCTAAGGGATTGCCTTGGCTCCTTATGTTAGGCATACAAACCTAATACACCCTACAAAATAAAACTAAACAACAAAAGTAAAATACAAGAAAATCTAGAAATTAATACTTGAACTAACTACTAGTGAAGTCAAGTCAAGAACCTAGGATAATTCCCCGGCAATGATGCCATAATTTTTTATATTCATGCTCTAACGGTAAAATGGTCGCTATAAAGCATAAATCTAACCAGAGGTTAGGGTCAAATCCATAGGGAATACTGGGTTGACCATATTGATTCACTAATAATTATTTCAAGCACCAACCAAATAACTTCTCTAGGATGGGGGGTTGCAATTTTGAAAAAAAAAAAGAAGATAAAAACACTATACTACTACTACTACTACTACGTAGAGACAATCAAATTGAGGGACAACTTGGTAATTGTGTTCCCCATGATTCGCTAACTCTAATGCCCTAGATAACATAACTCTAGTTGAGATATCACGTGCAGAATGGTAACTTAGGTTCTTCCAGCCCTCTTGTGAAGGTGAATGTTGAATTTCACCATGGGGCTTGATCGGCAACATGGTGTGCCAACTAACCGTCACCCATTATCCCAGTAAACCTTTCCTTGGTTAGGTTTGGTTGATTAGATGAGAGCACATCAATCAAATCCTAACCTTCACTTTGCAAATCTCTAATTTTTGGATACTATTTTTGTCTACGAGGGCACACTATGATTTGTAGCTTGGGCTACGACTTGTACGCTAGCTCGTATATCCTAAACTTCATCAAAATATGCAATTTTCCCCCAAAATCATGCCAACATATATTTTCTGCAAGAACAACAAAAAAATACATAAAAACCATAAAAACTCACATTAAGATCATGCAAAATCCCTTATTTTGGGTATCAAATATGTTGTATTTTGACAGCACATCAGGTCTAGATTTGGAAGTCAAAAAGCTTTTTTGGAAAGAGTTAGATAAGGTTATGAGAGGCATACCTGAGATAGAAAATATCTTCATTGGGTGTGATTTTCATGGGCATATCGGGATGACCACTAGAGAGTTTGAAGATATTCATAGAGGTTTGGTGTTGGGGGGAGGAACAGAGGTGGGACATCTCTCTCAATTTTTGTCAAAGCGTTTGAGTTAGTTATTGCTAACTCATGTTTCTCCAAGAGGGAAAATCACTTGATTACCTTTAGTAGTATAATAGCTAAGACTCAGATTGACTACTTATATCTCCATAAGGGTGATAAAAGCCTTTGTAAGAATTGCAAGGTTATCCCGAAATGAAAATATTTTCACTCAACATAGGTTTTTAGTGAAGGATTTAGAGATTAAAAGAGATAAGAAGAAGAAAGTTGTTAATGGCCTATTGAGGATTAGCTAGAGAGGCTTGACTCCTGCATTTTCTCAAGAGATGGAAGAAAAGTTGGGTAGTTTAGAGGCCTGGAGTAGTGTCAGAGATGTGAACAACATGTGGGACACTACTGCTAGTTGCATTAGAAAAGTAGCTACCAAGGTACTAGAGGTTTTGAAAGGGACCTTTGGTGGATGTCAAGGAGATTGGTGGTGGAATGATAAAGTCTAATGCATAGTGAAAGCTAAGAAGATTACATATACAAAATGCTTGGAGTGTAGGGATAAGGATGAAAAGCAAAGGCTTAAGGAGATCTATAAGTCGGCAAACACAAAAGCGAAGATAGCAGTGATAAGTGCTAACACAACAATGTTTGAGCACCTATATGTTGAGCTTAGTAATAAAAGCGGTGACAAGAGATTGTATAAGCTCACTAAAGAGAGAGAAAGGAAAGTGCGCAACTTAGACCAAGTGAAGTGCATCAAGGATGAGAAAGGTAAGGTGTTAGTGAATGATTCTTCTATTAAGCAAAGGTGGCAAGCTTACTTTCATAAACTCTTAAATGAAAAATAAGATAGAGATACTAAGTTGGGTGAGCTATAAAACTCATAAAGTTATCAAGATTTTGGTTATTGCAGGTGGTTCATTGTTAAAGAGGTTAGATATGGTATTAGTACGATGAAGAAAGGGGGGCGATTGGACCCGATGAGATACTAGTAGATTTTTTGCAGAACATGGTCAAGAAAGGCATAAAATGATTGACTAAACTGTTCAATGCTATAATGAAGACTACCAAGAAGCCCAATAAATGGAGGAGGAGTACAATGGTTCTACTGTAAAAAAATAAGGATGATATTTAAAATTATAATAATTATAGGGGAATCAAGTTTTTAAGCCACACTAGGAAAGTCTGGGAGAGAGTGGTGGGGTGAGGGTAAGAAAATAAGTATCTATTTTAGTGAATCAATTTGAATTCATGCCGGGGAAGTTTTTTATTAAAGCAATTCATCTTATTTGGAGATTAGTACAGAAATATAGGGAAAGAATGAAGGACCTTCATATGGTGTTCATTGATCTCGAAAAGGCCTAAGCCAAAAGTCTGAAAGGATCTCCTATGGAGGTATAGAGGTGAAAGATGTTCAAATAACGTATATTAGGGTGATTAAAGACATGCAAGATAGAGCAAAAACTAAAGTTAGAATGGTGGGAGGAGACTCAGAGTATTTTTCTATTGTAATGGGATTTTATTAAGGATCTGTGTTGAGCCCTTTTATGTTCCCCTTGGTGATGGATGAGCTGGCACAACTTATTTAAGAGGAGGTCTCATGGTGTATGCTATTTATAGATGATATAGTACTGATTGATGAGACCTGGGCTAAGGTTAATGATAGATTGGAGGTTTGGAGACACACTTTGGAATCTAAAGGGTTCAAACTAAGAGAACTAAAACAAAATACATGGAGCGCAAATTTAGTGTTGTGAGGGATGAAGCAGACACTGATGTGACACTTTCCACTTAGCCAATTCCCATAAGAAAAAACTTTACGCATCTTAAGTCCATCATCTAGAGTAGTGGTGATACCGATGATGATGTCACACATTGTATTGGGATAGGATTGACAAAATAGTGGCTTGCCTTTGGAATTTTGTATGATAAGAAGATACCATCTAAACTCAAAGGTAATTTTTAGAGGGTGGTGGTTAGACTATCTTTGCTGTATAGGGTGGAGTGTTGGCCAATAAAAAACTCACATGTTTAGAAGATGTAGGACGCGAAGATGCGGGTGTCAAGATGGATGTGTGGGCACACTAGGAGTGATAAGATTACAAATAAATCCATTTGAGAGAAGCTCGAGGTAGCCTCTGTAGCTGACAAGATAATGGAAGCAAGACTACGATAGTTTGGACACGTGCAGAGAAGGAGTTCGATGCTCTTGTTAGGAGGTACGAGAGGTTGGATTGAGGAGTTACACAAAAGGGTAGAGGTAGACCAAAGAAGTATTAGGGGAGATGATTAGACAAGATATGGTGAAACTTGATCTCACCGAGGACATCAACTTAGATAGAAAGTAGTAGGGGTGGCGAATTAGAGTAGTAGGCTAATAGGTTAGTAGGGTTTGATTGATGTCTGGCTGTGGGGTATAGTAGTGTAGTCAGATTTATCATGTCTTTTTATCTAGTGTTGTCATTAGTGGTCTTATATATGTTAATTGTCTCATGTTTGCATACTATAATATATTTTTATTATTAGTCACTCTTTTTGTTTCCTTTATCTTCCTTTCATTTTTTTGCTATATCTAGTGTATTCTGCTGATAAGTTTTTGTGATAAGGATTCCCAAGAAACTATAACACCCCTAATCCTTTCCACCTAGTCTTAGTAGATGCACAGATAAAACTGTGAAAATGACTGAGAAAAGTTACTAAAAGAGAATCCACGAGGGACATCTAAGGCCTGTACAGAGATCTATGACCCATAGAAGAGGCCTCGTAAAATTGCAGATGACATGTGGCTTATGTACGAGACAATATACAGCCCGTAAAGTATTTCATGGCCCGTAGATTGGTTTCCTGGGTTGGTGATCCAAGAATTAACTTTTCAATATCTTAAGGTATCGAATGGCCCATAAAATCTTTTACGGCCCGTAAAAGTGATTTCGTGCCAATTTCTAGTGACTTGGATTTCTTGACCCCTTATTTATAAGAGTTGTTTATGGCTCATAGAATGATCTATGACCCATGGATGAGGTCTCATAGACTCAGTCGACAGTTTTTAAGAACGATATTTTTGTCTCTTCCTACATATTTTAATTAAATCCTTAGACATTTTAGACTTATATAAAGTCTTAAAGTAGAACCCTAAGTGTATTTTCACCATAGTTCATGCTCAAGGATTTATTGAGAGCACTAAAGGAGGGAGTAGAGTGAGGGTTTTAGGTTCAAATGCGAAGGTAGGTTAGAGTTTGATTATTTCTTCTATTTCCAGGTATGTGAGGGTTACAAAAGTGTGGAACCACATTTGCTCATGTGTTGTTTCACATATTTGACTCAAACATTGGAACAAGAGTTGAGTTATGAAATCCCTATCAACCACTTATCGAGTGTTAACATTTATTATGGGTTCTTATGATACAATATGAGATAATGTCATGTTGCATGACTACTGATATGAGATAACATAAATATTTTATACTTGATATGATGAACCACCCTAAGTTGAATGATCTTTATACAAACTTATGCATGGATTGAGTTAAGGTTTGAGTTTGATCTTGATTGTTGGTGTTGAGTAACGTGACCATTGCCGAGCATGAGAAGCATGTTGCATTTAATCATCTACCTTAGTATATATCTTACTTATATTACATGAAGAGTCTTATTGAGTAAGTTTGAATGACCTTTTAAGTTTGAGTTGAGTCTGATTGTCTTTATTGATTGATTGAGTTGATGAGAAACAAAGATATGTTGAGATAAGATAACATAATGAGGTTGAGGATTGAGTTGATTAACTGAGCATTGAGGATTGAGTTGGTTGATGAGTTGAGCATGTTTTAGTCTAGGGAGGAGTATCAAGTACCGAGTTGGGAGTAAGTAAATAACTACTCTAACTCATAGAACTACATTACCAGCGTAGGATAGTCATACTGCATGTTCTTGTGACTCATGTCCCAAAAGTTAGACATTTACTATAGATCCATGAAAGATTTGATCATCCTTTACCATGGCAAGTTTAGGATGGGCATGGCAATGATGTCACTTTCATTGTGCACCACCAAACTATAGGTGGTGGGATTAGATGTTAGATAAGAGAGACTTCTAAGCAGACACTAATTTAGCATGACATTTTAAACTAAGTCTATTTCCACTAAGTCTAATTTAAAAGCATAATTTACTTTAAACTTGCATTTATTGAGTTGAACATGAGTTATATGAGAGTAAGTTGAGCTTTATTTTCTTGAGTTATTTTATATACCATATATTTCGTATACTAACGTCCATTTGGACATGCATCATTTCATGATGTAGATATAGGTGGTAGAGGACTTCAGCTCGCATCATTGAGGTCCAAATCAGTGCATTCTCAAAGTTGGTGAGCCCTTCTTGCATTCCAGAGGTGCCCCTTTTTCTTTCCTTATTTTTATTGAGTATTTTATTTCTTTGATTTGGGGTGCCCATGGCCTATCATGGTACCATCTAGATTGTTGAATACAGGCTTCATAGAATTGAGTAGAGAGTTGGTTGAGTATTGATTGTTTCCAAACTTCTATTGGAAATTATATTTTAGTAGAGCTATATTTATTAATATGATGCCCCTTTCATTTAAGTATTTTCTTCCACTGTCAACTTGAAACGACAATGAGGCCAGGTGGTACTATTGGGGAATAAGCAATAGTTCTTAATGTACCAAGCATGCCAAGGGTTCCCTCCCAGGGCGTGATAAACATGCTATTAGAACATAGAGTTCAAGGGTTCTAGGGAGTCTATGAAGCTGCGTCTTGTAGAGTCTTGTTTATGGGTGTGTAATACACTACACTTTATAAGAAGGAGGCTATAGAACATAAGGAATTGTCACACATTCTTATATTTCGAGTTCATGTGATAGTGTTAAGACTCTACAAAGATCTTTTCTAACTTGTGCCTTACGCGCTTGTAGATCATGCCTCCTAAACGTACTGTGACCCAAAGAATGCTTCATTCGGTAATGCTGAGAACTCCACTTTAGAGGTGCCTCTCCCAATGGAAATGAGGGGTCCAAGTTGACCGGCTAGAGGCACTGGTGTTCTCGAGACACCTACTGCTACACCTATTCCTTTTACAGAGGCTGACCATGCTCACACAATTAGTAGCTTCCAAGAGCTGGAACTAGAGTTTACAGACTCATTGGAATTAGAGTTCACAGACTCCTGGTTCTAGCTCTCAAGAGCTAATGGCTGCCACCAGACTAAGAGACTTTATGAGCACCAATCTTCACCGGGTCAAAGGTTAAGGAGAAACCTTAAAACTTCATTGATATGATATGGAAAATGCCAAAAACTATGCATGCGACCGACACTGAGGGATTTGAGCTTGCTACGTATCAGCTTAAGGGTGTGGCTAAAGTTTAGTACAATCAGTAGGAAGAGAGTCGATGTGAGAATATCAAGCATATTACTTGGGATGAGTTGGAGTGCCTTCCTTGATCTCTTCATCCCTTAGGAGTTGAGAGAGTTGAAGGTTGAGGAGTTTGTGAATCAGAAATAGGAGGGGCAGACTGTTAAAAAGTATAAACCTGAAGTTCATCCAGTTTTCCAGGTATGCCCCAAAGATGGTCCAGGATATAAGAGCAACAATGAGAAAATTCTTATCTGGGTTGGGTAGACATGTGAAGAGAGAGTGCAAGGAGACATTGCTGATCTTAGGTATGGATATCTCCATAATCATGGTTTATGCCCAGCAAACTAAAGAGGATAAGAAGAAAGACAGAGAGGAGTATCTGAGTAAGAAGGCAAAGTCATTAGGGCTTAAGATCAATCAGACTAAGCAGGGTAAGGGAGATAAGTCCTATTTCTAGAAGAGGTCCTCTAGCTATGCACCATCTTTAGCCAGTGCACCAGCCCCGAGCCATAGGTATAAGCAAAATTCCCAAGGTCAGCAAAACTTTAGATGACAGGGCCCATAGTCTCAGGCAAGTGTCACCCTTAGCTCTAAAAGGAAGCCACTTTATGGGAAATGTGGTAGGATATAGCTAGGAGAATATAGATATTGAGGGAATGGTTGCTACAAGTATGACAATCTGCGCCATTTTTAGAAGGAGTGTCCAATGTGGGGCAATGAGTCATAGTCTTACACCACGGCATCACTAGCGAAGGGTAACCATAAAGGTATTGGACCAGGGATAGGTGGTGGGACAGTTCGTCTGTATGCGATGGGGAATCAATAGGACCAATGAAACACCCTAAAAATGTGCTTTGGAAATGCCCATAATTGTAATATCCATATATCTCAAAATTCATGTGTGATATCAAAAATCTAATTTCATATTCTTGATTAGGAGGAAAAATGGAGTGGGAAATGGGTATTGTCAGGACCCACCTAGGGCCCTGACCAGTGCCCGATAGGGACACCCTATACTCTTTTTCTTTTTAACTCTCGAGGATAGCAACAGGAGGAATTCTACCAAAAATTCGGCAGAGTTTCCTCTGTTTTACTGACTAACCTCACCTGCAAGAAAACACAGCCAGCTAACCCAAACAACATATAAATATCATATCATATACATAGGCGGGCCGAATAGGCATCCGCTGTGGTCTCGCCGCCTGTAATCACAATAAACATATATGCGGTC
>DF363931.1:21171-32944 GCA_000787875.1 Solanum virginianum | reverse complement strand
TTATGTTTGTATGCTAAGAGTTGGAAACATATCAGTCAGTTTGGATATTACGTCTGCATGTTGTATTTGTTGGGTGGTTTAACCGCAACGGTGACCTTGTCGGACCGCACATATATGGATATGTATGTTGATCTGTCTGTTCTGTCTGTTGGAACTTTTTGATTTCAGGTGGTTAGTCAGTAAAACAGAGGAAACTCTGTCAGAATTTTTGTAAATTAAATAGTGATCACATGTTGAGTTTGGCTTAGTAATGTTGTCCGGGTGCCCCAATCGGGTACCAGTCACCGCCTATAGGTTGGGTCGTGACAGATAGTCCTATCACAAAATAGAGATTATCTATTAGTTTGGCCAATCACTCTTAATAAGCATAAGAAAAATCAATGCTTAAGAACCTCTCTTAATGAAAAATATGTGCTCTTTTTTCACAAAAAGGTACAACAACAACAATAACAAAACAACTACAACACCCATATACCCGAAAGTGTATCCTCAAAGAGTCCAACAAATCAAACAACACCAACAAAAACATGGGAAGAACCAAAATCAAACAAAAACAACAACTACAACAGTTGTTCTAGTTAGTTCAATAATTGCGGCCAATACTTTAAAATCGACCAATATTTTTTCTCACCAAGTACTACAACAACAAAAATCAAACAACACCAACAACACCCATACCCAAAATCAACCAACCAACCAAACATTTTTCTCAAAATAACTACAAAAATAAGGGCATCCATACCCGAAATTCTATTCAAAATGTACAACAACAAATCAAACAACACCAAGTAGAAATTAGAGCAAAATACACACTTTTTCATCTTTCTAGACCTAAATAATCAGTTGTACAACAAAAATAAAATTATAGCAGTGAAATTATAAACAAAATATCACCTTTAAGGAAGATGAAATTGACGACGGGATGGTAGAGACGAAGTTACAACGATGATAGTGACGACCGGATACTGACGAAGACGAAAATGACAAAGGGTGTAAAGAAGAAAGAAAGAAAGGAGAAGAAGAAGTGAAGATGAAGAACCTCAAGAAGAAAATCAAAAAATTCTTCTTTTCTCTTCTCTGATCGTGGGTTTTGTTTTGAAGATGGGAAGTTGAAAAGATTTTTTGTTTTTCTAATTTTATTATAAGAATTGTATAAGTTTTTGAATTCAAACAAGTAATTATTAGAGTTTTTAAGTTATACAATTTTTCCTCCAAATTAAATTAAATCCATTTAATTCCTAATTAAAGATAACTTTGATCTTGACTGATTAAAATTGTCATTTTTTTTAATTTCATAACTTAAAGACACCACTGCCTCAATTTTCACTTGTAACTTGGCTATAAGATTGAAATGTAATTTCTGGAAGTTACTTCAAATTAGAACGGAGTGGGGAACATAACTCCTTTTCAATAATAATAATAAGACCATTTCTGTGTCCAAATCGAAGCTGCATAGTTGGATTGTGTCTTCATACGCAGAAAACACTGGATTACAAAACCTCCCATGGCTGCTCACATTTCTTCTCTGAGCTAAACCTTCACTCTTCCTTCTACAAATATGAAGATCGCTTCGTTTTCACTTCTTCGGCTTCCTTTCATCGTCTCCGCCACTCGCCAACGCTTCTTCTCCGCCTTCATCGTCGCCGCCGGCCGTCACCAAAACCCTAACAATGTCTCAAGGAAACTCCAACAACCGAATAAAAATCTCCTCAAAGCTCGTGAAGCTATCAATAAACAGTTCTCTACTCTGGCACCGATTCTTTCTCAGGAGGACAACCCTCACCTCTCTCACGATCAAGCCGTAGGAACCGTGGCGTCTTCACAAGCGAATTTCATGCGCGTTATCGTCCAACATATTCCTCCAGAAACTTCTATGGATCATTCTGGAAGCTTCACGATAAAGCCGTAGGAACCGTGGCGTCTTCACAAGCGAATTTCATGCGCGTTATCGTCCAACATATTCCTCCAGAAACTTCTATGGATCATTCTGGAAGCTTCAGCAAGGGTTCGGGGGAAATTGGAGTGGAGTTGTTGTGTGTGGTGAAGGCTGTATTGAAGAAGATTAAGAGGAGAGTTTTGGTTGGGGATAAGGTTTTGGTAGGTTCAATTGATTGGGTGGATAGACGCGGAGCTATTGAGAATGTGTTTCAGAGGAAGACCGAGATTCTAGATCCTCCTATAGCTAATGTGGATCATTTGCTAGTGTTGTTCTCTATGGATCAGCCAAAGATTGAGCCATTCTCGCTCACTAGGTTCCTTGTAGAAGCTGAATCAACCGGAATTCCTCTCACTCTTGCGGTGAATAAATCAGAACTTGTATCTGAAGAGGTTAGAAATACGCTAACACTGATATTCATTCCAATGTCTTCACACATTTAATTAGTTGCCAACTAGTTTATTACTTGGATAAATTGAGTTGGTTTCTAGTAATTTGATTTGCCACTATTTGATGATCTCTGCTTCTGAATAGTAACCTACCCATTAGATGAACACATTGTTATATCAATCAACTACTTCCTGAAGTGGATCCAAGATTTGACCATGGAGGGGCACCAATACCGCGGCAAAAAGTCACCCATTCTTCCAGAACATAGCCATTTTTGAATAACTAACAACATAAACAAAACGCAGTCACAAAATACTCCAACCCTTTAGAAAAGGACTAACTGAAAATAAAAAAAGCAGGAGAGGAGATTTTACACTACTTAATGCTGCATAGTCGTAGTTGGGGGGCTTCAACATTAATAGGGAAAATACTTTACTGGAATAGAAGTTTTAGCTAATATCATCATATTTGAGGGTTACTATCAAAAATAGTTCAAATATTGCATATTTTCTACATGAATGACCAAAAACACATTTTAATTTATTGAAAGTTAAATGTGTTGAATCATACGTCACAAGGACCAAAATAATTTTTTTTTATTAATTGGAGACCAAAAATACAATTATCTCTATATTATATAGAATTTTCTATTTAAGATTGACCTAGTAGAAAAAGTAAAAAATTATGTCCTTGTTCTTCTAACAGTAAGGAATACATTAAGCTCCAAATTAAAAAAAAATACATCATGGAATATTGTAGCTAAGATTTGATCCCAGGAAACTGTCTATATCGGCACAGATGAGGGGGATCAGCGTGCCCATTTAGCTTTTGTGCTTCGGAGGTCGTTGTTTAATATATGATCGTTCATTCATGGTATATACACGTATATACAAGTCAGGGTCGTTACAAAGGAAGACTTTTGAAATTTGTGGTCTAAATTCATTCATAAATATTTGTATGGTTGAAAATCATTTCATTAAGGTAAATGAGAATTTTTCAAGTTAAATTGTTTCTAATTCTAGAAAGGCGACATTCTTTTTGGGACGGACTAAAAAGGAAAGGGTGCCACATAAAATGGGATGGAGGGAGTGTTCTTTCTTCCTTCCTGTTTATATTTTGTGGTCATTTCTCTAAATGCTGAAAGCCAGTGATCCACTTCTACAGGAAATAAAAGCATGGAAATCTAGGCTCCGTAGTTGGGCCTATGAACCAATATTTTGCAGTGTTGATTCCAAGCACGGACTTGATACACTCCAGTTTATTATGAGAGAACAAACATCTGTCATTGTTGGTCCAAGTGGCGTGGGGAAATCCAGCCTGATCAATGCTTTGAGAGGCAATAAGTTCATTCTTGGTGCAGTTGAAGAGCAAAACTGGTTTGATCCTGTGTGTTCGTCTATTTTCATCATTTTATATTATGTATAACTTTATTTTGTTTAGAACCCTTTGGTTTAGTGTTCCCTTTTCTTTATTATGATAGCAGATTCTAGGGAGCAGGTGGTATGAAGAGCAACGTGTGGGGGAAGTGTCGATAAGAAGCGGCAGAGGAAAGCATACAACAAGGCATGTGTCTTTGCTTCCATTGCCTTATGGGGGGTATCTTGCTGATACTCCAGGATTCAACCAGCCTAGTTTGATTAAAGTGACAAAAAATTCTCTTGCTCATCATTTTCCGGAGGTCTGTCCTGATGGTGCTGCTTCGTCTCTAAATTTTGTTTACTTTTTGCAATCAATCTATCTATGTGAATCTCATGAGTAACTTCCAATCTAATTACTCTGGATTCAGATCCGCAAAATGCTTAAAGATAATGAACCTGCCAAGTGCGCATTCAATAATTGCTTGCATCTTGGTGAACCGGGGTGCCTTATAAAAGGTGATTGGGAAAGATACCCATATTATCTTCAGTTGCTTGATGAAATTAAGATCAGGGAGGAGTTTCAGTTGAGGACCATAGGAACTAAACGAGAAGGTGATGTTAGGTACGTTCGGAATGCCTCTATACTTTGATGAGATGTTTATCAATTCACTCATGCACAAGTAAAGGTATAACTTAATAAGTTTTCTGCATAAAGAAAGAAGTCGGACATAATAATACTATGGGTCAGTCAAGTACAAGAGATGCATGGTAATCAGGTTTCTTTTGTTTCTGAGTTCTTTAGAGTATGTTTTTTATATTTTTTTAATTATAATATCAAGTATAAGAAATTTTTCTGTTTATGTTTGATAACCAAGTATTCTTAATAGTGGGTTGCTTAAATAGTTAAATTTGGCATTGGCGTTTGTAAAGCTTTTCCATTAAAGGAAACTCACACTAAAAGCTCTCAAAAGTGCATGTTGATCCTTGGATCTCCTGCAGTTGCTGATGATACTAGTACATTTGCTGATGATACTTTTAGAATGAAGTGGTGATTTACTCTTTCTTGAGATTATTATTTTCTAGAAACTGAGATTCATATGCTTTGCGACATAATTATTCCACTGCATAATCCAATGAGAAGGATTTACACTTCTTCACAAATCAAAGATTAAAATCAAAGGATATTTTCATCAGCAAAATTTGTGGTTGGTAGCTTAAGTGTGTAGTTGTTCGGCATTTCCTTATTCATGTAAGGGAACATGTTTTCATCAGAGTACTTGAATTTATTCATGGATGGGGTACCTGTTGTCCATCAGTGTACTGTAAAACTAAGTAGTTCAATTTAGTGACTAACCTACTATTATGGTTTTTTGTTCTCCATTTCCCTACTCATTCATTTATTTTATTTTTCTATAATCCTATTGTTAGTCCATTTGCCTGAAATGGTAAGTATTTCATCTGCAAGTCATTCTAACGCCCCTTCGTAAAGAAACATGAATATTTATGTAAGACATCTTGCAGGTGCAAAGTAGGAGACAAGGGAGTTGTGCAAGCAGAACCACGGCTGGAGCCCAAGAAATACAGGAGACAATCTCGTAAAAGAGTGAACCAGTCATTACTAGATGAATTGGATGAACTTGATGATGAAGACGATACACTGGAGGATGACAATCCTATTCTAAGAGCATTGAGGGAAGAAAATCAATAGAAAGGCTAAACAGTTGATAAAATTCTGAAAATTTTCAGTTCGCATGGATGCATCTGTTACACCTATCCTTCTTGCCTTGTAAATAGAGATTTGTAACATCTTTTATCGTAACTAAAAGTGGTCAAAGGGAACGCCAAGATGTCTTAGATGACAAATGTTCTGGCATCTGGCTGTGGCTGTCTCAATGATGTAACCACAGTGGAAGCTAACTCGACGAGGTAATGCAGTACATTTAATAAAAGAAGGGATGTGCATTTCCTTCTGCCTCTGCATGGTATCCTAATGAATGAAGTGATAGTCGGTACCCTTTATTTGTGCCTGAAGTTGCTTTCAGCATGTTACGAAAGGTCTATATTGGAGTTTCCCTCCTTTTTAAGATTGGAGATGTGTGCACTTCTCAACATTGTTTTCTAAATGTTGAACAAATAACTGCACAAGTTTACTTCCTATGGTGTTGGGTTGGTAACCCACGGAATTGTTTTGGAGAGTTCCAGGGCATTTTGTGAGGAATACAGCAAAAAATATCTTGTTTTATCTATATCTACACTTTTAAATATATTTTATACGTCAAAAAATATTAAAATAATTATTTAATTTTATTGGTTCAGTTTTAAAAGAAAGACTTAATTTATGATTGTGTTTATTTTATCCTAATTCTAGTATTTACATGACTTAAAAATAATTGATTAGGATGATATAGTTAAATCACAGTTGAAGTAGCTAAAAGTATAATTTATTAAGGTTAATATTGTAAAATCATATTTGAAGTAGCTGAAGAAATATAAGCAAGTATGTTCAAATCAGATGCTATTCCACCATCTTCAGCCCCAGATGCTATGAGTTGCTTTTGAGGGAATAACAAAGTCATTCAATTTCGATTCTTCGGTTTATATTTCTTCAGCTACTTCGATTATAATAAATTTTGGTTCAATTCTTCGGTTTTTAATTTTGAAAAAGTGTGCACCATGTACCAAATCAAACTAATTCAATTTGGTTCGATTTCTTCAAGTTCGATTTGATTTTATTCAGTGTTTTTAAAATAATTTTTTGGTGCGAACTAATAAAAAATAAAATGAGGACAAAATCAAAATATAAAACACTTAAAAACTTAGAATCATGTTAAGTGATGATATGCCCCGTGGAATACTTGTGTTTAAAAAATGATATTTATCTTTATCAAGAACTTGCGCCTCCAACTATTACTTGAGGAAAATAAGCATGAAGACGAATTCCTTTACATGACATAAATAGACAAAAATATGTTTGTATTTCTTATGAAAAATAATAGTACAAGTAAACTATATGAATTACAAATTTGTTGCTACTTTGACTTGTTTCATGAATGATTTAATTGCTAATTGATTTTTATACAGATGGATTACCTGATATCTCCCTTCCGACGCCCGAGTTCGTCGAGGTATCATCGGCGCCAGCGACTGTCGTGATACTTGAGAGATTTGTATATGGTCTGATGATACCCCTATGGGTTCTACCTGGTAGCTTCAGCTCAGTAGATGTATACATCGGCACTAGAGTCTGTTCCACCTCATGCACCACATTCATACATTACATGTACATTGCATCATTAATTATCATTGTTATATTGTTATATTATTATATATGTTTATATTATGCACTAACCCTTTCCTTGCAGGTAGTAGTATTCTTCATTATGACATTCTTATTCGATTTCGCTTACCAAATCAGTTGAATCTATTAAGAACATTTCAATGTACTTACCCCTACTTTATTTTCTCCTTGTAGATCGAGCACAGGGACCCGTATAGGGTAGTTGATTCACTCCTACAGAGCTTACTCCATCTATTCAGATCTTAGCAGTGGGGCTCAGATTTTGAGTCTCCTTGGATCTTTGAGATTTTCGTTATTGTTGTTTCCATTTTAGACTTTGTATTAGACATTATCGGACATTGTTGTATTTTCATTTGAGATAGTTGTATTTTACTCTTTCTTATTACTTTAGATGCGTTTGTACTCATGAATCTAGGTTTTGGAATTTGAATTAAGTCTTGTGGTTGTTTGTACTTGATTTTACTTTCTTTAGTTGTGATCCGATTTTGGATCATGACAAGTTTGGTATCAGAGCTCTAGGTTCCTTGGACTCATGAGTCAAGAGCAGGGTGTCTGGCAGAGTCTCGCGAATCGATATGTAGATGTCCATACCCATCTTCGGGAGACCACGGGAAAGGGAAAAACTTTCATGTCTTGCTCTATTTGTGCGTTTCTTCATATCACATGTTTTGAAAGTGTCTAATCTACTCCTTCTACGCAAAAGTCAGTCACTAGATCCCGATGATCAGTAGGAGAGCCCGAGTTAGCTGATGTGACTCCCACTCGAGGTCAAAACAGGACTCGTGATAGGGCCAAGAGCCGAGGACTTGCTAGAGGGGCAGCTCCGCCCAGAGGACAGACTAGATCGGCTTCTCCAGAGCCTGATTATAAGCCAAGGGAGCCTATATACCCTGTTCCACCATCTTCAGCCCCAGATGCTATACCCTCGACTCAGGAGTTGCTTTTGAGGGTATTGGCTACAGACCCCCAACCTGATTATAAGCAACTTTTATTAACTTTTTAAAATTATATATATATGTGTGACCAAAAATATAAAATTATATATGCGCACATATAAATCAATTAACAATCAAATCATTCATGAAATAAGTCAAAGTAGCAACAAATTTATAATTCATATAATTAACTTAAATTATTATTTTTCAAGAGAAATTCAAACATATTTTTGTCACTTTATGTCATGTAAAGGATATCTTCATGCTTGTTTTTCTCATGCAATAGTTAGAGGCTCAAGTTCTTGACAAATATAAATATAGTTTTATAAGCACATTAAGTGTTCCATGGGAGCATATCATCACTTAGCATGCTTTTAAGTTTTTAAGTGTCTTATATTTTGATTTTTTTCTTATTTTATTTTTTATTAGTTTGCACCGAAGAACCATTTTAAAAACACCGAATAAAACATAACCAAACTTGAAAAAATAAACCAAACCAAAATATTTCAGTTCGATATATGGTGAACACTTATTCAAAATAAAAAATTGAACAACCAAACCAAAATTTGCTAAATCGAACCAAAGAACCGAACGCCCACCCCTACCCCCAGTTGTCACTGATGCACCAACTTCTACAGTGCCGGTTGGCCCTTTTATAGCTCCAGTTGAGCCATCTATGATTCATGCGGGTCCTTTTTCAGCCCCAGCGAATCCTCCTAGGACTACTATGATTCCGACTCAGACATCTAGGCCTAGTTTGGGTACATAGTTTCAGAGTTTGGCTATTGCTCCATATATTGTACTGCCCTTAATTTAGGTGCCCCTATTGATGTGCTGTCAAAATATAATACATTTGATGCCTAAAACGAGGAATTTTGTGAGTTCTTAATACGACATTTTATGGGTTTTATGTATTTTTGTGTTGGTATTGCAGAAAAGTTAGGTTGGCACGATTTTGGGAGAAAATTATAGATTTTGCTGAAGTACAGGACATATGAGCCTATGAAAGGAGCATACGAGGCGTAGCCTAAGCAACGACTCATACCAGTGGGTCGTAACAATCAAGTCCAAAATGCAAAGTGCCTAATATGAGACCTCGATGACGACTCGTAGGTTACCCTACGAGTCATACCTGTAAGACGTATCTGCTGCCAGCTGTCTTTTCTGTATAATTTTTAGGGTTAAGTTTGTAAATCCTATAAATACTTTATGTTAGGGTTTATTTTGGGGAGATATTCCAGACTTGAGACATTGAATATTCTCTCTATAATATTTTAGGGTTTTAGTGTAGATTCCTATTTTCTATTGGAAAGCCTACTTTTGGGGATTACAAATCTTGTATTGGATTCATTCTCCATCTATCAAGCTTGTGGTTTGCAAGTTGTGGTATTATCTATCTTCAATGCTTTGAGTAAAATTCTCAACTATGTGTATTTGCATTCTTGTTGGTTTTGCCTTAGCCATGAGTAGCTAAACATCCACAATTTGGGGTTGTGGGAACCATGAGTAGTTGACTTGAGATAACCTAGATTAATTGCATTTCTATGATTGGGTTTTGCATGTATTGTTTGTTTCCCTTTATTTTGATTGTTGTTTGGTGGTGGCCAACACCAAACCTCGCCTACTATTACGATCTTGACCAAGGTAGTGACGAATAGGAAAAGGAAAGTAAATGACAAGATTCGATTGATGTGTTCTCATCTTACTATTACGATCTTGACCAAGGGAGTGACGAATAGGAAAAGGAAAGTAAATGACAAGATTCGATTGATGTGTTCTCATCTAATCAACCAAACGTGACCAAGGGGAGGTTGACTGGGACAATGGGTAATGGTTAGTTGGCACGCCATGGTTGCCGACCACGTGCCATGGTGAAATTCGACCTTCACTTTCACAAGAGGGCTGAAAGAATCTAAGTTACCATTCTGCATGCGAATTCCGAATTATAGTCATGTTGTCTAGGGTAATTGAGTCAATGAACCATGTGGAACACAATTCCCAAGTTATCCGTAAATTTGAGTGCTCCTTCGCATAATAACATGGTGTCATTTTTACTTTTGTTTCTTCTATCACAACCCCCCTCCCTTTAGAGATTTTGTCATAAATACTAGAAATGATATCGTGAATTCTTGTAGTCGAGCCTTGTATTCTTTGTGGATTCGACCCTAACCTTCGGTTAGATTAATTGCTAACAACGATCGCTTTCTTATTGGAGCATGAACATCATCAAGAATTATGGCACCGTTGCTGGGGAATATGTTAGGTTTTGACTTGATTTCACTATTAATTAGTTCAAGAGTTAATTTCTAGACTCTCTTATATTTTAATTTTATTTTTGTTTTTGTTGTTTGACTATACTTGCAGGGTGTGCTAGGTTGCAGACAAGAAATCGTAGGCTGCAAATTACAATGGCTGAAAAAAGCTCATCATCACAGGCGATCTATTTGAATTATTGCAACAACGTGTCCTGTTTTATGGGCAGGAGTCCGAAGATCTTCAGGTTCACTCGCAGAACTTTACGCAAACATTAAGAGGAGCTCTTGGAACACAATACCCATCGTGGGAAGCCATGGCTCTTCAAATTTTTACGATGACTCTTAGGTGCAAAGCTGCAGAATGGTGATCTATCCTTCCACTAGATGTTTGCTCTAAATAGGGAGAAGTAAAAAGGATCTTCCTCATCAACTTTTATCGAGATCCTAACAAGCCACTATAGGACATGATTGTTAACTTCCAAAGAGTTTTAGGAGAATCATTAGTTGCAATATGGGATAGATATAAAGAGTGTTTGGGGAAGAGGCCAAATCATGGTTTACCAAATGAGGAACTGGTGGCAAGCTTCTACCAAGCACTTAATCCCGAACAACAAATCCATGTTGATGTCTTATTTGGAGGTGACTATTGCGTATTTTTGAGGCAGCCATTTAATAAAGTCACGAAATGCATGGACAAATTGTCTGCGGTCAGTCAAGTGTACCTGCCATATCAAGATCAACTGTCTTCTCCCACTAGTGCATTAAGGGAAGGCTCTAGTAGTGCAAAAAGAGATGGTGTGGTCAGTTGGATCAAGCTACCACAACAACAATGTGTTACAGAAAAACCTTTAAAAGTCGAGAGTACTCTTGAACAACTGATGAAGAAAATGGATGAGCAAGAGGAAACACTTCAAGAAATTAAGTTTGATGTCATCAAGATAAATTACAAGGTGGATCAACAAGCGATGACAATTCAAAACATAAATGGCCAAGTTGAGCAGGTTTCTAAGCAGTTAGAGCATATGCAAAAAAAGACAGAAGGAGAGACCATAGAAGTGGTCACACGAGCTCACCAATTCTTGAGAAAGTCTGAGTACTCAAGATGACAAAGTCGAGCCACGACATTAAATCAGACACTTCTTGGGAGGCAACCCAAGTATCTCTTATATTTTTGAACTATTTTAAGTTTATGTCATTTTTTTAAATTGTTAGGTAGTAGTTTGATACTTGTTTTTGATGTGTTGAGACACTGGATCAGCTGCATTACTCTAGACATTGGTATATTTTTAAGTGTAATTTGCAGGAACTGATCAAAAGCTAAAGAGTTGAAGAAAATAGCATGTGGAGCAAGCCTATAAGTCATAGTGAATACCACGACTCGTAATCATGCCTCATAGAGGGAAACAATGTTTGATTGAAGATTGGTACACACATTATGAGCCAACCTTATGATTCGTAGGGTCGCCTACGAGTCGTAAGTGGGGTTCATAGTGCCAGGTATGGATTTTAAAATGTGTCTAAGCATTGGGTCTGCTAAGAGACCAGGACCTATGAGTTGTAGGACACCCTACGAATCGTAGTCAGGGTTTCGTAGATCTGAT
>DF363931.1:1625-21071 GCA_000787875.1 Solanum virginianum | reverse complement strand
GATCTACAGAATTGTAAAAGTTGACCTAGTTAAGTATATGAGGGGTCAAAATTCATTTGAACCCTAATTTTCTCATTTTTAAATAGTTACTTCCCCCTAAAGATTTCCCAAAACCCTTTTCTACTAATCCAATCAAATTTTCTGGCAACCCATGTCATTTTTCGACAAGATTTTCCAATTGGTTCATTTCTCTAGGGTTTTAGCATCTCCATTCTTTATTAGTGCTTCTATTTGCTTACCATTCTCTCAATTGGTATGTTTTCTTGGTTAGATTTTGCAGACTTAGGTTATGATTTTAGTATATTGTTGGGTGATTGTGTGTTTAGTGAGGATATTGGGAATACCCTTGAGAATATGCTTAAATAGCTTTGAGGATTAGGTTTTGGTCGATTAGTGTGCCCTAATGTTGTTGTGAATGGTGATATCGCCTTTGCTGATTAACTATGATGTTGACCATATGCATTTAGTATATGAGATTTGGTTGATCACTTTATAAATTCATGACTATGTGGAATTTGATTGTGGTGTCTATTGATTGAATTGAAAATGGGTTTTGAGACATCCTCTAGATTACTTTGCTTTTGATCCCTGATTTCATGAGGAATCGAGACTCAATGATTCCGGATTGAGTAGGGTGCCTAAATTGGAGGCAGAGATCAACCGTCACGGGTTTGGATGGCTATCACAGAAGTTGGACAAGTATGCCCCATATCTAGTCCGAGAATTTTATGCCACCTACTATGCCACTATTCTTCAAGATCTTCCTCGAGGGAAGAAGCAAATAGAGCGGCCAAGGTTGCGAGAAGTTCTAGTCCAAGGAGAAATTGTTGGCATTTCAGAGAAGACTATTAGGAGGGTTCAGTTTGGGCCAAATTACAGAGCTCCCCGTTCCACTATTGAATATCATAATGAAATTGAGAAGACAAGGAAGGTGGTGAATGAGAAGGATGTTTGGTTGAAAATAGAGCTCCTCAGATGGATAGCAGGCTAGATTTATGAGGCAGGTGCTGAGCCTACCTGGGTCACTAACCACACCGATCCTATTGTGAAGTCCCACCTCTTATTCCGGGCAAAGTTTTGGTGGTCCATTATCCTTTGGCAAATCAGACCCACATTCACAGATAATATGATCACATTGGAGAGCGGGGTCCTGTTATCTTGTATTCTGGCTGGTTATGAAATTGACTGGGCTCGTATTATGGCAGAGCATATCCACGAGCCAGCGATCCGTTGATATACAGATTATGTAATGCAGTCGGGGTACAGGTTTCTCTTCACTTGGACCACCATGTAGAGGCCCTGCGCACCATGGATCCCAGCCTGATCAAGGTTGATGTGAACCCGGTGGCCTTACAGAGGGTAGTTTCTCCTCCTATCTAGAGTAGAGCAGAGCCCAACCACCACCAGTACTACTCCAGCCACTGCAGAGCCTTCCCCAGCTATTGAGATTGAGTCGACGCCATCCTCTATTACTCCCACACCACCATTAT
This sequence comes from Solanum virginianum, assembly GCA_000787875.1. Classification (NCBI taxonomy): domain Eukaryota; kingdom Viridiplantae; phylum Streptophyta; class Magnoliopsida; order Solanales; family Solanaceae; genus Solanum; species Solanum virginianum. The sequence goes on along the minus strand of DF363931.1, from coordinate 19,581 downwards.
CTTCTATACAGGTTGATCCTCTTATCTCTGCTATTGCTTTTTAGGCACTAGTATGCAGGGTATCTATAGCGGAGCTCAAGCTACAAAATCTAGTAGCCCAGGTCAGACCATGGGTCCGTCAGGCCGTATAGGAATCAGAAGAGAGGTTAAACGCATTCGCCTACAATTTGGTAGACCAGAGGGTTAGAGCGGTGGATAACTAAGTAGATGCATTTGAGGAGAGAGTCCAGAGGAGGCTTGAGGGTGTTCAGCCTACTGACACAAGTGCAGTGATAGAGGAGTTGGCCAAGTTTAAGGCTGACTTATTGCAGATGTTAGCAGCCCCTGTTGTAGTCCCGGAGGTGGCACCGGCAGGTAATGAGGTGTTTGACTGGCTTGCTGACCACTCTCATGCCCATGGGAAGAGGCCCCTCAAGACTGATGACCCAGCAGCACTGGAGGAGGAGCCAATACCAGAGAAGGTGGTGCGGGAGTCGCTACTTATGGCAGCCGTACAGAGAGACAAGAAGCAGTGGACTACATATGGAGAGGGAAATTCACACACCGCTGCAACCCAGACTTCAAAGTAGGAGACTGTAACGCAGGACCCCCAAGACCAGACAGATGCCAGTGCTTGAGCACCATTATGTTTGATTTTCTTGACCCTAGCCCTTACCTTCTATTTTATGGATACTTTGTTCTTTTTGTTAGACAATGTTTTCTTCATGTTGGTTTTGGATATTCTTACATGTTTTATGTTGGATGCTGTTTTTACTTTTTTTTTTTTGAAGTTTTAGTTTTGAAATATTGGTTTTTAATGTGTGTGTGTATATATATATTTATATATATGTGTCTCAATTTTTTGGTTTTAGTATATGTCTTTACTTTGAGGACAAAATATTCTATTTTGGTGGGGTGTGGGAAGTTATGGTCTAAGGTGAAGTCTGAGTAGGCTCGAGTCCATAACTTTCCCTATTTTTTATCCTAAGGTTTTCTTGGCCTGTTTCTTTTTCCTTGTGGATGTTTAAATTTCTATTAAACTGGCATGTCTAGGTAGTGTAGATAATTGGTAGATACATAATAGTATTATCTTTTTGCGTATACATATTCTTTAAATGCTTTTTAAATTTTGATGAAAATTTGATACCCTCAAATTTTTTGAAATTATTGGTTATTGATGCAATCATGCATATTGATTATCTGGTGATGATTGTTCTGATAATGAAAAGGTAAGTTGAAACTTGAAGCATGACCTATGAGTCTATACTTGATTGTGTGTGCAATGCCATGTGTGTTGTGCGCTTATTTTGCCGCATTCATGTATCATGTATGAGAGTCTATACTTGATTATAGGTGCAATGCCATGTGTGTTGTGAGCTTATTTGCTACATTCATCCATTATGCATGGACTCAAAACTTGCCTTATTACTCTAAGATTGGTTTGGTAATGTGGTTGATTTGGAAGGGATCTTAGGCCTTTGTTCTTCTAGTGAGCCCACTTTTGCCTAAAAGACCTACCAAATGTGTTAGTTAACCCCTTGTTCCAAATGTTTGAGCCTCTCATGCACTCATTCTTTCTTGACACCTAGCTAGCTTAGCCTTGTTCTATGAAATACCTTGATATTGGCCCTAGTATATCCTTGAACATGTGAACCTTGATTGAGGCTGAAAGCCTAAGTTGAGGGTGGCTACAAATGGTGGCCCTGGTTTGGGGGATAGATATTGTGTACTTCACTTCAGGCTAAAAGCCTAAGTTGAGGGTGGCTACAAATGGTGGCCCTGGTTTGGGGGATAGATATTGTGTACTTCACTTCAGGCTAAAAGCCTAAGTTGAGGGTGGCCTTTGTTGTGGTAAATTAATGAAAATGAGGTAGTTGGAAAATAAAGAAAGAAATGAAAGAACCATGAGCCGAGTGAGGAAAAAGAAAAGAAAAGTGTCTTGGATTGAAGAAAATTGCAAAAATAAGTTCAAAAATAACGCACAGATGAAAAAGAGAAAGAAGGTACTCGAGAAAAGCTTGAAATATGAGAATAAGGGCAGATTCAGTGAAAATGGTTGGGTTATGAAGGTGAAAGTATTGGTAAACATGGTTCAAGGATAGCTTTTAGTCACTACTTGCCTAAAATGCCATAACAAAGCCCCATGAGCCTATGTTACAAGCCATTGAGCCTTAAAGTGATCCAAATCCACTTTATCACCTATCTGAAATACCATACCAAAGCCCCATGAGCCTATGTTACAAGCCATTAAGTCTTAAAGTGATTTAAATCCACTTTGTCACCAATCCAGAAGTTGAGTATAGAGGCAAGCCTATGGTGTTAGTTATTTTGCATGAATTTCATTTGTAAGAGTGAGAATGCTTGCTCAGTCCTTGAATTCTAAATATTTTTTAGTGAGTAAGTGAAAATTCTTTTCTGTGGACTCATAGCAAAGATTTTGCTGAGGTACATGACATACGAGCCTTCCTACGAGTCATAGCCCAAGCTACTAGTCATAGGTTGATTTCGTATCAAGAAATAGAAAGCGAAAATCAGAAATTTGCTTAGGGAGGTCAACCCTATGAGGCCATTCTACGAGTCGTAAGTCTTACTACGACTCATATAAGTGGACACATAGCAAGAAATAGGGAGCCAAAATTTTGGACCAAAAACTTAAAGCCTAGACTACTAAAGGAGCATACGAGATGTAGCCCAAGCAACGACTCATACCCGTAGGTTATAACAATCAAGTCCAAGATGCAAAGTGCCTGATATGAGACCTCGATCTACGAGTCGTACCTGTGAGATGTACTTGCTGTCAATTGTCTTTTATGTGTAATTTTTAGGGTTAAGTTTGTAAATCCTATAAATAATTTATGTTAGGGATTATTTTGAGAAGAGATTCCAGACTTAAGACATTGAATATTCTCTCTATAATATTTTAGGGTTTTAGTGTAGATTCTTATTTTCTATTGAAAACCCACTTTTGGGGATTGCAAATCTTGTATTGGATTCATTCTCCATCTATCAAGCTTGTGGTTTGCAACTTGTGGTATTATCTATCTTCATTGCTTTGGGTAAAATTCTCAACTATGAACTGTATTTGCATTCTTGTTTGTTTTGCCTTAGCCATGAGTATTTAAGCACCCATAATTTGGGGTTATGGGAACCATGAGTAGTTGACTTGAGATAAACTAGATTAATTGTATTTCCTTGATTGGGGTTTTGCATGTATTATTTATTTTCCTTCATTTTGATTGTTGTTTGGTGGTGGCCAACACCAAACCTCGCGTACTATCACGATCCTGACCAAGGTAATGGCGAATAGGAAAAGGGAAGTAAATGATAGGATTTGATTGATGTGTTCTCATCTAATCAATAAAACCTGACCAAGGGGAGATTGACTGGGATAACGGATAATGGTTAGTTGGCACACAATGATTGCCGACCATGCGCCATGGTGAAATTCGACCTTCACCTTCATAAGAGGGCTGGAAGAACCTAAGTTACCATCCTGCATGCCAATTCCTAGTTATAGTCATGTTGTCTAGGGTAATTGAGTCAACAAATCATGAGGAACACAATTTCCAAGTTGTCCCTAAATTTGAGTGCTTCTTTGCATAATAGCATAGTGTTGTTCTTTTACTTTTGTTTCTTTTATCATAACCCCCCATTTAGAGATTTTAGTCATAAATACTCAAAATGATTCATAGTGAATTCTTGTAGTCAACCCCTATATTCCCTGTAGATTCAACCCTAACCTTCGATTAGGTTAATTACTGACAGCAATTGCTTTCTTATTGGAGCATGAACATCATCACCTATCTTATGCTAATCTTGCTATGTCACCAATAGAGCAGAAGAATTTTGAGTGATTTATGTGGTTGGCTCCCTCCAAATTCGACGGTACCCCTGGTGATAGAGCTTATGATTTCTTATTTTAGTGTCAGGACCGACTATGTAATTTGGCCATCATTGAGTTGGATGGAGTTACTTATTCCTCTTACCAATTCATCAACCTAGTAAGGAGTGGTGGAGATCAATTTTAGCTTGCCGACCTATTGGATCTCCAACTATGACATGGGAGCAGTTCATAGAGGTATTCTTGGAGAGATTTCACCATATAGCCTTCGAAACAGTTGCCAAGATGAGTTTTATAGACTTTAGCTGGGTTCTATATTAGTTTTAGAATATTAGTTTCAGATTATGAGGCCAGATTCCATACATTATCTAGATATGCCTTATCCAGTATTCCTGCCAAGTTCGAGAGGATTCAACGATTTGCCAAGGGATTGGCAGGATATCTTTAGGAGGCTATAGCTTCCTTGGTTTTGGTTGGAGCCACATTTTAGAGTGTAGTGGATCACGCTCATATGATAAAGCGCATTAGGCATGATAGATAGGGTGGTGGGAAGAGGTTTTGTTAGCACGGTCAGTTTAGTGGACCCCTGCCAAGTGATAGAGAATCCCAGGGGCAGGGCCATCAGGGTCGTGCAGTCTATGCAACCTTCCCCACAATTGATAGTGCAGATAGATCTAAGTCTACTCAAACAGGACGAGATACTTCATCTAGTGCAGCCAGACGTGGTAGCTTCTCAGGGCAGCCATCTCAGGGGTGAGAGGCCAGGGCTTGCTATAGTTGTGATGAGGTTGGGTATTTGGCCAGAAATTGTCCTTATCGTGCATCTTCCACTCAGGATTCTAGATCTCAACCAGCTCATCCAACCCCAACACTCGTACCCAAGGACACATCCCAGGCTATGAGAGGTGGTGATGTCGCCCAAGCTATACCTCTTTTTTTAGGCTAAAGCGGTCATTGTCAAGATATATAATTTAATCGAGGTTAGGGTCGATCCCACAGGAAATATGGTTGACTTATAAGAATTTAAAGCAATTCGGGTAGATTAAACTACTTATCTCCCTAAAGGGGGGGGGGGTATTATAACAACTATGAAAAGTAATCCTAAACTAAAACAAGAGTGAAATCAGTATGAAGAGTAACTATGGTATTGTGTTCCCTATGATTCCCTTACTCGGTATTACCAGAGAATCGAATTCTTTTTTGGTGTGTAGTATGCAGAATGGTAAGTTAAGTTTATCAAAATCTTTGATCCAGGCAAAAGGCAAATTTTACTACATGATTTGATCCATCCCTGCAGTGTGACATTACTAACCCTTACCTATTATTCCAGTACAACCTCCCCTTGGCCTAGTTTGGTTGATTAGACGAGAAGCATAAATTGAATCCTATTAATTAATATCTTTTCCTATTCATTACTACCTTGATCCAGTCAGTAACACTATGTGAGTTCTAACATTGTCCATCGTTAAAAAGCATTCAAATCGAAGAGAATTAATTAATACATGCATGCACACTTTTCATGAATTATGAATTATTCGATTTTACCTTATTAGTTTTTCATGGTTCCCATAACCTTAGTTGTTGATTTAGCTACTCATAATCAGTGTAGATGCAATAATCATGAATTTGAATAACATAATTGAGCACTTACACAAGAGAATTAAGAACAATGAATCCAAGCTCTTCACTAAGAATCACAAGATTTAATTAAAGACAAAAATAATATTTCACAAGTGTTTCTCTCAAGCTCTTTACTATTCTATACTATTCTGTAATGTTCCTTATGATAAATAACCTTTAAAAACTTATTTATAATGTTTAAAATAAAAAATCAAAATGAAATAGGAGAACCAGATCAACAGACTCTACGGGAACTTCTACGGGTTGTATAATGTTTTACGGCCCGTAGTCGGGATTTCATAGATTGCATCTTCAATTCTGGGGCTCACTTATACGACACCCTTCTACAGTCCATATAAAATTTTATGGCCTGTAGAGGGTTTCGTCTAATGACTTTTCAGCAATTCTCCACTTTCTGATCCTCAGGGCACGACATCAAGTCTATAGCTCATAAAATTTTCTATGGCTCATTTGCATGTTCGTAGACTTAACTTTAGAAAATCACCCTTCACTGGAATTTTGTACGAAATTAGTTCTACGGCCCGTAAAAGGTCTTATGAAACCTCAACTTCAACAAAATCTACATACTTAGTCCAAAATAGTGCCAACTTTGTAATCCTGCAAAACAAACATAAAAATACATCAAATCTACTAACATTGCTGTGAGAACACATAAAATTTCAAGTTTTTAAGCATCAAATGCGTTATATTTTGGCAGCACATCAATTCCTTCAGACTCTGTAATAGCCTGGCAGACCTTGGGCCTGATCTGTTAAAGTAACTGACTCAACTGGGACTCAGTATGGGCCAATCACTGTGCCGTTTGCTTGTCCTCAAGTGACGGACTCAATCTACATAAGCAACATAGTAACACACAGACCTCAATCTAATGACATACATCACATCAAACTCTAGCACAAATACCCACACCACCTTAAAAACACATCAGATAGCTATTAAGCAAACCAATATAGATCAACATATGTGACAATGTAATTATGAAAAGCAAGGTAATCATCAACAAGCAACAATCACTGAGTTAGTCCATGTCAACAATGCAATGGAAGTTCCCTCATAGAAAGAAACCCCATATCCCTCTCATGATGATATTTTCAGATTTAATGCTTGGGACTATGCAAAATTACTCTCTTTCATGAAAGACATTCACATACCATGCTCAATACCATATGTCTGCCCTTATACTAATGATTATGACTTTTAACTACTTGGACTAGGATCACTTTAAGACTTTATTGGCTTGTAACATAGGCTCAGGGGCTTTGGTATGATGTTTTAGGAACATACTGACTAAAGGTCCTCCTTGACACTGCATTTTTCTACACTGTCACCCTACCAACACTATTATTTTTCACCTCATTCTCCCTTTCTCCTATTACAAGCTTTTTTGGGTGCCTTATTCTTATTTTTCAGCTTTTTAACTTTTATTTTCACATCATTTTTCTTTGTAGCTCATTGATTAGGCATCACTCAATTTTTCTTGCACCTAGAATATATTTTTATCTCCTTTTCTCTAATCACTAGTTTTCCCTTAATTTGTGTTTCTCGTTACACCAGTCACTCTCAACTTAGGCTTTTGGCCTGAGTCGAGGTGCACAATATCCAACTTAGGAACCAAGGCCACTTTTGATAGCCACCCTCAACTTACGCTTTTTGCCTCAATCAAGGTACACAATGTTCAAGGAAGGACCAGGGCCAATTGCAGGTTTTCAATCTAATAAAGCTAGGTGACTTAAGGTTTTTACAAAGTAAAGGATACATGTAAAGCTCAAATTTTAGGATCAAGGGATATTTCACACATTGGGTTGGTTATTTAGGCTAATGGACTATTATAAACAATGACCTAAGATCCTTTCCTAACCAACTAACCTACAGTCTAAGCTAGAGTAACAGGGCAAGTTATGAATTAAAACACAATACATGAGTTTAGCAACGAAAGCTCACACACACATTGCACTGATTACACTATTAACACAAACTCTCAGATCATGATTTTCATCTCAATTCATCCTCACTTATTAGAACAAGCACTGTCATCAATCAAACATACATGGTTGCTATCTAGACTAACTAACAATATTTTGAGGGGTATCATTTTTCACACAAAAACATAAAAAACAAACATATGTCATAGATATTAGTACTATATGATACCAATACAACCTACACATCCTAAACATGTCGTTTTAATAGAAATTAAATATCTATGGGAAAACGAGCATAGGCAAGAAAACTCCTAGGATTCAAAATTTGGAATAGTTATAGGGCAAGGTTACTTAATCTTCACTGAGGTCTATAACTACTCATACCCCATCGAAAAGAGTTGCATTGTCCTCAATACTGGAAAATATAGCATAGGGGTAAAAAAACAACATACCTGAGCAGTTAACCGCCGATCTCTGGCTAAGTCTGGCTACGCTCAACTTGCCTGGTGGCCTCCTCAATGGTAGAAGCATGTCCGGAGGGGCCAACACCTTTCACCCTTTCAAGCTCTCGAGCCTACCTCATCTCTTCATCCTATCTCGATCGCATCATGGCAAGCTCTAGCTCTAGCTCTAGGTCCTGCTCCTCTATCAACCTCACTTGCAACCTCACTGCATATGAATTATCATCAATATGGGGCCTCTTCCTATGGAAAGGCTGTGAAGGCTCCTCAGGAGAAAATAAGTCCACTACTAGCACCAGAGGCAAAGTCTATAGGAATGCCATGGGTGCGGCCAAAGCTACTGTCTTATCAGCCCGGAGCTGCTAAATCTCTATCTGTGGGGCCGTCACATTTGCTGTCCATGCTGTGCTTAGGCTCTGCTGAACCCATATCTCAAAAGAATCTATGCGGGCATCCACGACTATATGTCTATCCTAAATAGTAGCAACCATGAATGCCTGCATATGTCCTTCAGACTCTGTAATAGCCTGGCAGACCTTGGGCCTGATCTGTTAAAGTAACTGACTCAACTGGGACTCAGTATGGGCCAATCACTGTGCCGTTGCCTGAATAGATGCTGCTGACAAATAGACCATACCAGTGGGTGTTATTCGTGTAGGAATGCCCCATGGGACATAACTAATAGTGGTGGGCCCCTTCTCTACATTTGTGTCAGTCTGTGGGGTCCTCTCCTAGGTAGCAGTAGCAACAGTAGTGGTGGGTGGAGTCTTAAAATGTGACTCAATCGTGAACATCTAAGGAATCTATGCTGGCTGGCGCGGTGCTCGCTGTAGGGCCACTGGATTATCTTCAGCCTTGATCAGGCTGGCATCCAAAGTACACCGGACCTCAATAAATGAGTCCAGATAATGTAAACTTTCCACCCCTGACTCTATATTGAGTCTGTAAATCAAGCAAGGAAAGGGGATGGAGGTGGACGTCTTCATGGATGAGGCTGGCCCAATCAATCTCATAGCTAGCCAAGATCCTAGCAACCAAAATAGCACGCTCCAATGTCAAAGTATTATCTGCAAGAGTCGATCAAATCCGTGACCTCACAATAACCCACCAAAATTTGGCGGGGAAGCTGAGTAAGGCCTTCACAATAACCTCAGAAGAAGTGGCTATCCATGTAGGATTTGGGCACTGCTCTGTAATCTGTGTTTCCACCCATCTCGTCAAGCCGACCATATGAATTTGGCCCCTTATTAGGGCCTTGAATCTTGGGGCTGGGAACTCAGGCCCGAACAATATGCGGTGGATGGTCGTCTCGAAGATATCTGCCTGGTGCCAAAAACTTGTTCCTCCCCAACACACATAAGTGTGTGTGGTCTTAACAAGTAATATAATGGTCCTTATTAGGAGCTAAAATGTCGAACCCAAGGGATTTAAACCAAAATTCAATTACCAATTCAAGTTGTTATGTACATGTGTTCTAGTGGAAAATGATAGAAAGGTTGAGTTGCAAATTAAAATAACTTATTAAAACTATTATGGTTAGCTGGTTGTAGTGAATTATTAGATTAAGTATGATTCCAGGATTGTATCTTTTTTGACACACATTCTAGACTCAATGCTTGAATTTATGTTTGGGTTTCCTTATTATTGGTTCACAAGGTTGAAAATACCTAGGTAGGGTTGCACGCCTCTACCGACCTACCTTTATTGTCTGTCTAACTACATCATTGCATGGGGATAGACAAAATCAATAAGAATGCTTTAATGTTATCTTCCTATATTTGAACCAAGCTAGGTGTAAGGGTAGTTGTCACGGGTCTTACTTATACGAATCAATCTAGTTTCCTAGTTGAACAAGCTCCCTACATTACTGTGTTCTATTCGTTCCGACATCTCTCAAATCTAGAATGAACAACTAATTTACCTCGTTGTTGATCAGGGTATGAAGTATAGATAAAAGTAATATAAGAATAATCTAGTGGAAACCCTTTCAAAATATACAAACATCAAGTTCTAAAACATTGTCTATGGCTACAATCCCAAAATATGGGAAGATTAGCCATGCATCATTGTCTTAAACATCAACAAGAAGCTAATCAACATTCACAATGAAATAAAAGGTAAAAACTAACCAACGTAACCCTAAAATGAGTTCTTAGTCGTCTCCCCTCTATTCCATACAAAGCCAGATATGAAACCTAATGTTCTAAACTGAATATAACTTAACATTCCTGTATCTCGGTTTTGCCCTTGCATCATCAAAGTCCACAATGTGGACTAGGCTGTTTTGAGTGGAGTTTTACATTTAATGCTGATTGGGCTAATTTTTCCTTTTTTTTGTATAAGTTTGTGACATGGACTTCACCCATTTTTCTGCTTTACGCCTTTTTCTCCAAGATTTTAGCTTGCACAACTTTTTCCTAGGTCTGTGATGCGCACTTGAGCATTTTTGCTGAGCTGACTAATTTCTTCATTTAGTTCTGTAGTTGTGATCTTGCTCAAACTCCGAATGTGAGTCCGCACTTGCATATTCTATTCAAAAACATGTAAAACACAACCAACAAGCGCACTTGACCCAGGATTAGCAAAATACGATGAATTGTACTAAAAGCACCTAAACTATATGGATTTATCCTTTGACTAAGCTCTATATATGGGTAATTTTGTTTTTGTCTAGTTTGGTGTATAAATACGCCTAAAATCACCACCCCATACATAGAGCTTTATCCATCTTCGGATAAATAAAGACACATGTATCTGACCTTTAGGTAGCTTATAAAAGGTACATCCTATGAATGAGTTCTCTAAGCTAGGGCAAACGTTGATCAATACCCTTAGTAGTGTTACATCACACCTTACACTCATGAGATAATGCGGATTCATGCAGAATTTCTATTAATAGCTACTCTAGTTATCACCCTTGAACAATCATATGCCCTTACCGAATGAATTACCTATGTGCACACCATAACCACCTAGCTAAGAGATTGGAAATAGGTACAAAATCAATTCTCGCTACCCCAAAAGATGTCACATGCTGCTTCTAGTTCCTATAAGCTTTCCCTTAATAAGAACATTCAACTTAGTTGGAATCTAGCTCAAAGGATCACTTAGGTCTTTTATTTGGTTGTCATGTAGGCAGAAGACAGGTGGGGTACATTTATGGATATGTCTATTGTGGCTCAATTCCCAAGCGCTCATAGCTTACACTACTCTTTTTCTTTTTCTTTCACATTTGTTCCTTCTTAACTTGAAACCCCTTATTGTACATACAAGAAAATGTAACATAATGTTTCTATTTTTTTTTTGTTTTTTTTCAAACAGTCCCTCTTCACGATGGGTCTGCAACGCGTACATGTTGCATACCCTCACTGCTCAAGGGTTATTAATTTTTATGATTTATATTTTCTCTCTTCTATTACTTATCCTTCGAGTGTCCTATTCAAGCTTCCCTCATCTTGTCTTATCATGCTATAGTTCTTAGGATTTAGGATCAAATAAGGATCAAGAACCAAGAAGGGGGATTAGTTAGAATGTGGCTATCCAAAGAAAAAGCTAGGCTCAACAGGGCTAACTAGGAGTGATTAGTTAGGTGGGTCAAAAGGTGGTTTAACAATTAAGCTACTAAAGAAATGCCTTGATGCTTTCCTCTAAGTTTAGCTCCTACCTAGGTTGGTCCACAACCAGGCAAGTCCTAGCAACTATTGTAACATAGACCAACAAATTCTCTTACTCTATCATAACATACTCTCATCATAAGGCTAACACTAGAATCACCATCACATTATTCACACGAATTCATAATTAAGCATATCATTCATGAAGTTCAAGGGTTAAGCATTAGCTACTCAGAGTTCAATTAATTTAGTTGGCCCTGATTCAAACACACTACACGGAATGCCCTTTAGACTACTACCGACACTCTACATGAATTCACATTGATGAATATCCTTAGGACGATCGTCATCCATCTATCATAGGGTCCCATCACTCAAATGACAATTCCCCAAGCATTCACATACCATACAACACAAAACATAACTAGAACAATAACATGCAACTCCAAAATACTACAAACATTCAAACATACTACAAGCATTAAACATTTAGTTACAGACCCAAGCAGAAATAAAATGATGTCCAAAGTTAAGCAAACATAGAAACAAATAGAAAATAAAGCATAGTCTTAATACATGGCCGAATTAAAAGGAAAGAAAGCATAAACATAAAGATATTCCCACCCCACAATTAGAACAAACACTTCCCTCATTACTAAGCATATGAAACCTGTGGGATGGAAGCATGGTGCTCACTCATCGTCCACCGTGGCTAGTAGAATTGGTTCGCCCCCCACCAACTGGATGCTCCTCCTCTATCTCATCCTCATCCACATCAGAGGCCTCCCTTGCATTCTTCGGGTCTATGGACACATCATCCTCCATCAACTCAAAGAACTGAGGATCGATTCCCAACACCGCATTGGCATAGGCATTAAGCAGGTAATGGGCCTCAACCTCATCAAGCTCCTCCTGAGTTGAAGGTCTACCACCTGTCTTATGGTGCAACATCTTTAGCCCGTACATCCGCCCCATAATGAGCATATCTCTGTGGGCCCTCTCAGTAGTAGTAAGCATAGGTCCCTCGGATACCACAAGCCCCTTGATGTTAGTGACATTATATTGAGGGCCCTCAATATGTGGAAAGTAGTCTAGGGCCTCCTCGGGGACACGTATACACTTGCACAACTTAGTAATCAAACCACCAAAAGTGTACTTGCGTCCACGATGAACTTGAGCCTTTCTCATGGAGGATTTGAAGATAGACCTAAAGTTTAGCTCCGCGCCTATCATCAAAGCATAAGCTAAGTACACCCGGTCCCATGTGACATTTATGAAGTGTTGCCCAGGAAAGAAGAAGTGCAAAAAAATATTGAGCCAAAACTCTGGCCTCCCTATTAATATGAGCAAAAGGGAAGGACTAGTGGTACCTCTTATATCCATGACGAATCTACGTAGCTGTGGAGGTCACCCTAGCCAAAGTGTGGCAGATGGCTAGGTATAATGGGGGAATATGAAGCTTAGTGAATGGGGCGGTAGAGCCATCCATAGTGCCCAGGATTCCATTGATAGCAACTAGGGTGATATTCACCTCTACACCTCAAACTATGACCACCTGGGAGAGCGCCTCAGTCTTCATATTAGCATAAAACTCTAGGACCATACTAAGATTGCAGGAACGGGCCTCTTCAAAGAGGTGATCATATTACACTAACTAAACATCAATTCATAATTCCAACACAATACAACACTTCACAATATATATACACCCACATAGTCAACTTTTGTAAGGTCAGGCGGTAGTCTATGCAATGATGGTAGATCTGAGGACAATCCCTTGCCAATTTGGTCACAACCTAACCTCGTGGGTCGTGACTAGGGCCCGAGTGGGGCCCCCAAACACGTTCACATAACCGAATTATTAATAAATAATTTATGTTTATAAAAATTTTGGCAGAGTTTTCTTTATTTTACTGACTATCCCAAAATAACCTGCATACCAGAAAATACCAACAGAGACCAAACAGAGCCAACATAATATGATATATACGTACACTGGGCCGATAAGGCCGCTGTGGTGGATAAAACCAGCCGTCAAACACATTAAGCAGGTTTAATCAAATATACTGGGCACAACCCACAGACGTATGTATCCACAGACCTCTAAGCAAACTGACAGAATCATTGGATAGGACAGGGCCCCGTCGTACCCCTGAACAGATATATATATATGCAAAGAACGAAAGTACACATATATACCAAAAGTGGGCTTCGGAGTAGGGAAGCACTTCAAATAGCAGAAAGAGGTCTTAAGCTGTTGGATCACTAAACTGCACGTCAATACCTGCGGGCATGAAACGCAGCCCCCGAAGAAAGGGGAACATTACAAAATACGTACTGAATATGCAAGCAGAGGATACCAAACATAAATCTGAGTAGTAATCGAAACCAAAGTATGAAAGGTAAATGCATATCCAAAATATCAAAATGTTTACTTTCAAAATACCAAAACATGCCTACCGCACAAGAACTATGGTCGCCTGCCCGTCAATGGTGCCATACACAGCCTAACACAAGAAAGTTGTAAATCTCTGAATCCCCGTCACATATCACATCACATAAATAGCACGAGTGATCCAGGCGCTATGTGTCGCTGTCTCTGTACTCACCCCAAACATAGCATACAACACAAGTGAGCCAGACACTATGTATCGCCGTCCCTGTACTCACCATCCAATACAACATAATGCACAAGTGAGCCAGGCGCTACGTATCGCTGTCCCAGTCCTCATTGCCAAATATAGTATACCACACAAGTGAGCCAGGCGCTACGTATCGCCGTCCTTGTTCTCACTGTCTAACACAGCATAATGCGCAAGTGAGCCAGGCGCTACGTATCGCCGTCCCTGTCCTTACTGCCAAACATAACATACCACACAAGTGAGCCAGGCGCTACGTATCGCCGTCCCTGTCCTTACTGCCAAACATAACATACCACACAAGTGAGCCAGGCGCTACGTGTCGCCATCCCTGTACCCACCTTCCAATACAGCATGACACCAGAGCTCATCATAATGCATAAAATTATCATCACAAATCCAAAGACAAGTAAGATAGTCATATCTGAGATCTAAATAATTATTATTATATATTCTGTCAAAGGTGATTAAAAATACATAAAAGGACATCACGAGGCCCACGGCCGATGGAGACCCAAATTGGCCCAACTTACGAAAAAAATGTACTCATCCTAGATCATACAAACTCCTACAAGGACATTCCAACATAGTTTTCAAAGCAATTCGAGTTTTCTATCAAAAGTTATGGACATTTCGAGTTTTAAAATCAATAATGAATAAATTCTTTTAAAATTTCTCAAATTTCACATATTCTTGCAACTTACAAATTACTAAGGCACAAGAGTCAATATTATGGCAAATGAACATAAGAATGCCAAGGAACCAATACAGATTATACACAAGCTCGGATTGCGGGAGTAGAGTTCGTATCACAACCTATTTGTAATAAAGACATGCCAAAAAGAAAGGTAGCTTTACATATCTCAAATACTCTCTAAAATAATCCAAATGCAAACCAACTCCAACCTATGCTTCAGGATGCTCAAAGTCTACAAACAATTCATAACAATGCTAAACAGTTAGCTATAGACTTCTTGGGCATTAAATTCTAACTTTACCCTTAATTTTATAAAAATTTGGGCAGCATCTCCCCTTAAAATAAGCCACCCCAAGAATTCCACTCGGCTCAAATCAAACAACAACAACAACAACAACAACAACCCACAACATCAATAATCAATTCTAATGCCAATATAACAACAATAACTCAAAAAATCACCATGAAACAATATGCCAAGAATTCGGCCAACATACTACATATATGCATAAAGATGGTTTCCATCCAT
This sequence comes from Solanum virginianum, assembly GCA_000787875.1. Lineage (NCBI taxonomy): Eukaryota > Viridiplantae > Streptophyta > Magnoliopsida > Solanales > Solanaceae > Solanum > Solanum virginianum. The sequence continues at coordinate 4,258 of DF363931.1, read as the reverse complement.
TCCTTCACACTACAATGATCTCAATATACTAACTAGGCCTCCATTAATAATTCCAACACAACATGAACTATATAATATACATGTACCCATTCAGCCCCAACACTCCACATAAAATATGTAAATGGTTTTCAAATCCTTGCTTCACCCTATAATGATCATATTACACTAACTAAACATCAATTCATAATTCCAACACAATACAACACTTCACAATATATATACACCCACATAGTCAACTTTTGTTCCTCACACCACTTATTTCCAACATTCAATTTTTTTCATGATTTTCTTTCATTTTTGCATACTACAACATACTTATAACCTTCATAACACATAAAACAAGATTAAATCTTACCTTTTCTCTTCAACTTCACAATTGATCTAGGGTTTCTAAAAGTGAAGAATAAATATTTTTCTTGCTCCAACAACCCTTCCAAGCTACTTAGGAGCCTCAAAATAGTAGGTTTGTAACATTAAAATAATTTTGGAATGGAAGAAAATGAATTATGATTTCTCCAAGGGTTGGCCGAGACCCTTCTCTTTGGTTTCTTAAATTTTGTTCTTGTTTTTCTAAGAATTCTCTAAGTGTGGGAAATGTTAAGGGAAGTGTAGAGATAATGTTATTATATATATATATATATATATATAGACAAACCTTGGTTAAGATAAATGGTCCACACCCCACACATGGTCCAACTAGAAATTAGCACAAAGTCAAGTGGGCCACACCTAATCTTCTAGAACCAACTTCCAAAAATTCTACTTTGGTCTCAAATTTTTTAATAATGCAATTTTTCAATGGGCATGTCAGGGAAGTACTTCATCTCGTCATGTGCCCTATACCATAACTTGCCTTCCCTACAAACCACATTAATCCCAAATCAGGGTTTTTGGCCCCTGGGAGGATCAGGGGCTTTGTGCACTTTTGAGATATCTAAAGCATGTCTCCGGCTGCTTGAAGCTCCCATAAGCAGCAGACAACTTTGAAGCCTTATATACATAAAAAAACTTCCACCTTATCACAGGTTCGCTTGGTGATCCAACCTACTAGCTCCTACCTGCCTGGCTCTGCTGCTACATCCTTTGGTCTGTCTAGTTCTATGGGTTCTAGAGGCCATGATATCCTTTAACAATAGTCAAACATCATCAAATCATGCACAAGATATAGCCCCCTCTACACAAAGACAATTTTGCACCCAACCCCATACTTAGATTCAATCCACGGGGTGAGAAGGTAGTCAAATTTCCCATAGTACTCTAGGAAACCACTAACGAAAGTTTGTAGCACTACCCCAACACTTCGTCCAGTAGAACATACCCCACGCTTGAATTCAAGCACAATTATCACCCCAAAACAACAACAACAATATATAAGGCATTAACAACGAAACATTCAAACTAAACAAGTTTATTGTATGCATCATTCTAACCATATGGGGAAATAATCATGGCACTACACTTAATAAAGTACCCTACACTTAGATCTTGCAAAACCCAACAACAATACATTACAATATGCACTAATTTAGCCCAAGAACACAAAATCCCCAAATTTCCCCCAATTTCACCCCAAATTCTGCTTAGGGTTGGCACCCACAAACATTAAGCACAAAACTAACTCCATTCATGAAATTAAGCATAAAATTGCAACACCCACCCAAATCATACAACAATTATCACAAGGAACAAGTTACACCACTTAATTTCACCCATAGTACCCAAAAATACTCATGCCCAAGCAATAACCAAGAAAAAGGAGTGAAGAACACATATCTTTAGAGAAGATTATAAGAGAAAACAAAGAAAAACCTTATGGGACTTGAAGGGTGACGCAGATTTGTTTGAGATTGGGTTTGTAAGGGTGAAAAATGAGAGAAAAAAAATGAGAAGGGGGTGTTTTTCATGACTGTTCACGTGTAAAAATAGTAAAAAATATGTGCGGGGGTAGCTTTAGAACCCTGCATGCCCAAGAAAACTGCGGACTCCTTTGACTGACATAGGTGGAGGTAGCTTTTCTATCACCTCAAGTTTTGGTCTATCCACCTCTACACTGCGCTTTGATATCTTGTACCCCAAAAATATCCCTTCCTTTCTAGGAAATGACATTTTTCCCAGTTAAGGATAAGGTTGTTCTTTTCATATAGAGCTAGCACCTTGTCAAGATTATACAAACACGCCTCAAATGACTACCCAAAGACTGAGAAATCATCCATGAAGACTTCTACAAAATCCTCCACCATGTCATGGAATATGGCCATCATGCACCTTTGAAAAGTGGTTGGTACATTGCACAAGCCAAAGCGCATGCACCTGAATGCATATGTCCCATAAAGATAAGTGATTGTGGTCTTCTCTTGATCCTCAGGTGCGATTGTAATCTGATTATACCCTGAGTACCCATCCAAGAAATTACTCCTGCTCTGCCAACCTATCTAACATCTGATCTATGAAAGGGACTGGATAGTGATCTTTCCTAGTGACATCATTCAGCTTCCTATAGTCCATGCATATACGTCACCCTATTACTATTTTGGTTGGGATGAGCTCATTCTTATCATTCACAACAACTATCACCCCCTTTCTTGGGGATACACTACACTAGGCTTACCCATTACTATCTGAGATTAGAAAGA
>DF363932.1:3536-34235 GCA_000787875.1 Solanum virginianum | reverse complement strand
ACAGCACAGAAAGATTGGTTAATATTATATTGTTAATGATGGTATAATAAGTATAATTTTCTTGAAAATTATTATATTCATTATCATTTATTCGAAGACACACACATAAATATTATAAACAAATACCTCTTCTATCTATATTATATTTAATATAATTATTTACATTTTATCGTCCTTTATAATCACGCGAAACATGAACAAGTTTCCTAGTTAATTAGATCAAACAAGAAAACCAGGTGTACAAGTTCATTAGGGCACCTCCAACACATAACATCAAATTTTACACTAAATTGGTGTCGATACTATTTTAGTGTAAATCAACTTCAATCCACTCCAACAAAGTTTATACCAGGGAATTTTTTCTCTTTTTCTATTATTATTTCATATTTCATAAAATAAATTCTTTCAAAAAATATTCACCATATATAATTCAGATTCTTTTCTTTTATATTCGTTTAATATAAAATTATTTTATACCATTATTTTTTAAATAATATAAATTGTTAGCAAACATCGTAGATTATATATAATAATGGATAATACATATAAAAGTAAATCATTAATGAAATACAATTAGGTAAACATTACATAACTGAAAAGTTTTTTTAAACTCTACGTAAATATTTAACTTTCAAGAATCTGCCAGATTATTAAGTTATTATTGAATTTTTTTAAAATTATCATATTTTGTTTTACTTTTTAAAATTACTATATATTTTGAAGAATCTATCAAACACTTAGTTTGCAGGATCAGTGAATTACTGTTTCACTAGTCAGACAATGTAATCATATACCAAGATGAACTACACAGAAACAACCACAGTTTAAAATTGTAGGTTGTTACAAATTTTATTTCAACACTTTTTGGAAAAGAGATCTTCAAAGAATTTTTATAGAAACTAGAAAACTTGGAGAAAGAAAAAAAAAAGAAGTTAGAAAAGTCGTGAATTTTTCGTTCTAAAACCCTTTTATAGTTCGAAAAGACCTAAGATAAAATAATTAATACACGAATATACATAACTAATTTCATATTATTAATATCTATGTTACTCTATTCAGCAACCAAACCACCCCTAAGCAGTCGTTCTAAAACCCTTTATATCTAAAATTAATATTTTAAAGTATTACATAAAAAAATATATAATTAAATATACAACTGACTTAATTAAAAGATATAATTTATATAATATTTAATTAAAAATTTTGTATAATAAATTAATGTTAAAATATTCAATAAAGTGAATAGTATTACATCAAATTTGTTGTAACACTATTCATATACTAAAATAGTGTAGAATTTGATGTTGGATTGAAGCTTTAAAATATTATATTAAGATGTGATGTAAATTTGATGTTGGATCGGAGAGGTGCGTATTAGTAAACATATGTTGAAGTAGGTAGAAATGATTGATGGAAATTTGAAGGGGTCAAATCTTGAAAATAAGTGAGTACTCCAATTTGTTTTGTGGCATTGCACCTCTCATATTGGCCTTTCATGTTGTGGACAAAAACTAAACACCTTATCCTGTTTACTTCATTCATTCATTCTCATATTATATCTTGGCTGCTTCTTAATCATTAAGCTCCTCTATAATCTCCAACTCTAAAGGATACAAAATTTGAAATTTATAACTTTGTATTTGGCATGATTTATGTTTTAAGCAAAGTTATCAGGGTCATATAAATAGGATGGAATTAAACAAGAGTTATTAATTAAACCCAAAAGCTTTACTTCAAATTCTACGTGTATTCTTAAAAGTAATTAAATATATATAAATTATTAATTTAAAATTTAGCGACTTAATTGGACTAGTGTTTTCAACAAATATGCTTCAAATCTTCATTCTGCTGTCATATGAACTTGCGGTCAACCATTAAAAGGTTAAGCCATTGAACTGAGGGCTTTAGGTCCCAAATTTTTAATTTTTAATTTTTATTTTTATTTTATTTTGGTTGGTTGGGTGGATGCGTGATTTATTTGGCATCAGTATTAGATTTTTTTTATTAATTTAATTCTGAGACATGTAAAATTGATCAAAGAAGAAAACATTCTCTAGCAAAAGAAAATTTTTATTTCTGAAGATCAAATTCAAGACCATTAGATGGGATTGTATGTGGATCGGATTGGTTCAAATTTTTCTAATAATAATTGTGTTGAATTTTTAAATATATAAATCAAATCAAATCAAACTAATTAAATTTGGGTTTTTTAATCTTGAGTTTTTTTGGGTTCTTCTGAATTTCTCAGATTTTTTAGTTTTCCAATAAAGTATTTAGGGTATTTTTATACAACTATCTAAGGTATTTTTAAGAAAATAACATAAAATTAAATATGATACGAGTGATCATACTAAATTATTCAATAAAAAAGTAATAATACAATCACATAAAATAAATATTACAAGTAAATAAGTTATAATAAAAATATCATAATTTAATATATTAAATCATTCTAAAAATATGTCTACTAAGGTACTCATAATAAATCGAGATGATTGTAGTTCATATTAAATGAATTATGAGAGTGTGATACACTTTAAAGAAAATATTCAAAGACATAAATAAAGTATTATTTTCTATTGTTATTCTTTTGATTATTCTCTAACTATCCTCCTAAGATAATACATTTAAAAATCTTATTAAATATTAATATTGAAGTCAGGTAAGGTTCTTAAATCTTTGGTAATATTTCTTCAACTCTTTTTGTATTATTATTCTAAGAGCTCGTTTGGATAAGTTTATTGCTTTTAATTTATAAGCCAAAAGTCATAAGTTAAGATTCCTAACTTATAACATTTGACTTATTTTGATCATTTTGACTTAAAAAACAAGTGTTTATAAATATTTTTTTTAATTTACCTAAACGTTTAAAAAAATGCTTAAAACCTATTTTGATTAAAAATAATTAAAATAAGTCAATGCAAATATGCTCTAAGTCAAACTATTAAGACCTTAGAGCTACGAGATTAATATTAATGATATTGATATGCAACCAGAAACACGTACCGATATATGGTGTGAAAAAAAAAAGGTAAAAGGAACACTTGGCTAAGGTTTTTACTTGCACCTTACAAAAGGTACAAAAAAAAAAGTGAAAGAAACCATCATTATGTTATTTCATATAACCGTTATATAACGGATCCATATGTTATGCCGGGCTACATAATTCAAATATTTGGTGAAAAAAAGCAAAAGCTTCCACCTTTACACTTTTTTCCCTCCTCCCCAATATTGAACTATTCTTTCAACATTCATATCATATACTATAATAATTCTTATAAAGACTTCTCAACGTTTACCATTCAAACATTTTCCTATCGAACTCTTTCAAATTTTCTCAATATCTCCCTCCCTTTGCACCACTATGGGTTCTTGCATTAGTAAATGCAACCCCCAAAAATACCCCCAAGAAGAATTTGTTAAAGAATGTGTTAAAGATAAACTTGTGATTTCACAAGCTCCCATATCTCCAAGAATTCCTCTTCCTTCTTTTCCTTCTTCAACAATCAAACCTCGAAAACTCGTCTCTTCTTCTCCTTCTTCCTCCTCCTCCTCTTCTTCTTCTTCATCAGTATCTCTTTCATCATTTTCCTCTACTGCAACCAATGTTACGCTATCTTCATCTTTGTCCTCATCATCTTCCTCCTCTTCTTTCAAAGATCGTTCTTTCTCGAACGATTTCTTGTTGTCTTGTGCACAAGAACATGACCATATACTTGACATCAAGAAAAACAAAGCAACTAATACATCAACCATGTCTACAAGTGGCAAGAAATATGCACGATCATCATCATCAACATCCACTTTGTCCAAACCACCAAGTCCTCGAAGAGAGAGCAACTCAACGACAACCCCTAAGAAAAGGCCACGCGCCAATTCGCCAATCATGGTTCGACAAAAGAGTTTTAGAAAAGAACCTGATCAACAACTCATGATCAAGGGAGGCAACATTGGTAATAATAATAATACTTCAAGTATTACCTCTACATATCATCATCACTTTCCTAGCACTAGAACAACCCTAAAATCCCCATCTCCAAGTCGAAGATTTCCGTCAAATTCAAATGGTGACATGAAGGAGAGCTCATTTAGAAAGCCAATAGCTTCAAAAGGGAATAATGGTAGTTTTCTATCAAGATCATCTTTGAGAAGAGAGAATCATTTCACTCCAAAAAATGAAGGAAAAATGAGAAATATTCTTCCGGTTTCTCCGAAGGTTGATGAAATGGAAATTGGAGAAGAAATGAAGTCAAGTGATCAAGATTTGGACTCTTTTCTCATGGAGGACATTAATAATCCTCTTATTGCCTTGGATTGTTTCATTTTTCTCTAGAGTGGGATCTCTATGTACATTTTTTTTTTTTAAATCTCTTTTTTCTTTACTTGTATGGGTCTCAAGAGGAGTTGAACCCATGAGTTAATGGTGAAGGTATGGCACTTTCTACCATATTGTTAAGACTTGTCTTGTTTGGAACGACAAGCATGTTCATAACGTGTGATTTTTTCATATTTACACTTTCATTCTTTCTTCTTCTTTTTCGAGTTTATAATTATTGTACATTCCTTTGGAAACTATCATTTCGACAGGAGACAAAAGGAAAGATTTATTGTGCCCGTTTGAATTATTTGATTGGAATTGGTATACTTGTTTCTTTCATAAAGAAAAATGAATGTGACTTATGTAGTTCATTATTTGCTTTTACTTATTTTCTTATTGTTGAATTTCTTATAATATTGCACGTTCGTCTATTGACAGCTTGGGTTGCTTGGTATTGGAATTGACAACAAGATTTAAAAATTTCTTGCCAAATGTCAATTGTCAACCTACATCATCATTTTGACATTTGCTATAAACTATGCCCTTTGATTTTTATGAAAAGCAAAAAATTGGCCATTTCCTGTTTCCCTTCCCTTTTGTAAATAGTTAGCACAAAAAATCTGGAATCTCGATATTAACAAGACATATCTTATTTATTATTTTTTATGGTTTATAATCTATTATTTCACTTTATATAACATAAATATCTTTTTATTTTGAAGACAATGAGAACACTCCGTGTCAAAGGTCTATCTAAAAGTGAAATTAGATATTTATCAATTTGATATATTTGACAGCACTTCCATTTTGTTGGGCATTACTCAATAACAAAGTTTAGTATAAGTAATTAAAAAAATTAAAGTTTGTGTAATGTAAAATAAATGTAACACCCCGTAAAACTAATTTTACGCTTACAGAAAATGCCACCCAAGAGAACAATCATTCAGAGAGATGCCTCAGCCCTCATTGCTAAGAACAACTAACCGGAGGCTCTGGTTCAAACTGAGGCCAGGAGACGAGCGATGGGAAATCCAAGACCGGATTTGTGATTAGCGCGGAAAATTGAGTCAGAAAATGGTCTCGACCCGATTTAAGTGCAACAGGGGTCGAATTATGAAATTTCATAATTTGTGCAAAAATAGTAGCCAATCCGTGCATCGCGGACTTGCACTTGTGATTTTTTGTTATTTTTCGAGCTTTTCCGAAAATTCACCAAAAACACTGGTGCGCGCCCCCTCTGCGACGCGCACCTGTATCCCAAAAAATTAATTTTTTTCTTTTAATTCAGGAAGGACAATTTTGTCCTTCCCAATATATTTTTATATCCCCCAAACGATTTTTAAAACCTATTTCGTACAAAAAGGGTTTTAAACCCATAATTTTTCTAAGTTTTACGCAAGTTCTAAGAGAGAAGAAGGCGAGACAGAGTGAGGGTGTCCAGAGAAATCCCAAAATCCTTGAAGATTCTTGATTCCCAGGTATGTAAAGGCTACCCAAAAGCATGAAATTGTTCTTCCATGTGTCCAATGTAGAGTTAAGATGTATAATTGATACCTAGAAGTCTTTAAAAATAGTGATTTCTTGAAAGTTCTTGAGTATTATCATTTAATGCCTTGGATATAATCTTTATTTCTTGAAAATATTCTTTTAATTATGTTTTGTACCCTAAAATGATGATTATCATGCTCAAGGTTTACTGTATACATACATAATTATGTGATTGTGATCTAACCCTTATGAATTCTCTTTGTAAAGACTTGAATAATGAACTTAGGGGGATGTCTAGAGCCTTGATTGTTTGAATATGATGTTTGACTGAGTCTGAGTCCTAAGGTGATATGTGTTGATAACTGTGATAGCTGAAAATAATATTTATAGAGTTGGATGAACATATTCCCTTGAATTTGAAAAGACAGTCTTGCCCAGGAGTATTGAGCACCAAAAATGAGTAAGAGTGAGTCCCACTCGCACTCATTACCTACGTGGCCAGCGTAGCAGAGGATTGGACCGTGAGAACGGATATTTCCTTAGTCCCAAAAGAGGACTTACTATTATTATAAACCCCTGATGTACGCCCTTTTACCCCGATAAGGTACTGGGTGGATTTTGCAATGACATCTCTTCATTGTACCATCACCGACTCATAGGTGATGGGTGTAGATCCAAGAAACTCCCAGATAGGTCTCCTAATGATAGAACTCTGATATGATGTGATAGTTTGATGTTTTGATGGACAGTGAGGTGATAGAGTCTGATCCTATATTCTGAGGTGAGGTTGAGTGATTGACGAGTGACTGTTACATTATTCCATTTACTTTAGCCCATTTTACATACAGTACATTCTATGTACGAACGCCCTTTTGGCACTACATCATTTTATGATGCAGATTCTGTAGACAAAGGACCTCAGCAACACAATCGTTGAGGTTCAGAGTTTTGATTTCAGACCGTGGTGAGTCCTCCCCAGCATTTGGAGGATGATTATTATTTTTTTTATATCGGTATTGCTTTTGATTGTGGCAACCATGGCCTGTCATGGTGCCTTCTTAGATATTAGTTATAGAGGCTTCGTAGACATAGACAGTTGATGGATAGTGTCGGGCTTGTTAATTCTCGTTTCCTTTCTTTGAGACATTTATTCACATTATCTTATGATAGTTTGTTATTTTATTGAACCTTTCGCATATGAATGGATGGAACGATGGCAATGAGACTAGGTAGTCCGCTTGGGGACTAGCAATAGTCTTTGAGTGCCAGTCATTCCTACGATACCCTCCTGGGGCGTGACAAACTTGGTATCAGAGCCCAGAATTCGAGTGTCCTAGGGAGTCTATAAAGTTGTGTCTAGTAGAGTCTTGTTTATGGGTGTGTTGTGCACCACACTTGCTAAATAGGGTGTTCTTCCTAGAGAGTCTATGAAGCCGTGTCTAGTATAGTCTTGTTTATGGGTGCGTTGTGCACCATACTTCATAAGCAGGAGGCTATAGGACATTAGGAAGTATTACCCTTCTTCTATGATCTGAGATCGTGCTATAAAGTTTATCTTGTAGAATTCTTCTCTTAACTCGTGTATTTTACGCTTACAGAAAATGCCACCCAAGAGAACAATCATTCAGAGAGATGCCTCAGCCCTCATTGCTAAGAACAACTAACCGGAGGCTCTGGTTCAAACTGAGGCCAGGAGACGAGGACGTCCTGCTAGGACTGTTGAGGTCCCCCAGGTGCCCCTTGCTCAGCCCCAGCCAACTCCCACTACTGAGGTAGAATTCAGAGGAGCCTTCACTATGTTGACTCAGTTGGTGGCCTCTAGGGAAATAGCCAGGGTTCACAGGCCCTTAGTTCTGGCTCGTAAGATCTCTCAGCTGCAACCCTGCTCAGGGATTTTTTAGGATGAACCCGCCAGTGTATACGGGGTCGAAAGTGGAGGAGGACTCGCAAAATTTTATAGATGAGATATATAAGGTTCTGAGGGCTATGCATGCGAATGAGCTTGAGGGAGTGGATTTGTGTCCTACCAGCTGAAGGACGTGGCTAATGTGTGGTACACCCAGTGGGAAGAGAGTAGAGGTAAAAATCGGAGCCTGCCTCATAGGAGGAGTTTGAAATAGCCTTCATTGATCACTTCTTTCCTCAAGAGTTGAGGGAGGCGAAGGCAGAGGAGTTCGTGAATCTGAAACAAGGAGGGATGACTGTGAAGGAGTATAGCCTTAAGTTCATCAAACTGTCAAGGTATGCTCCAGAGATGGTGAAAGATATGAGGCAGAGGATGAGGAGGTTTGGGTCTGGTCTGACCAGACATGTGTAGAAAGAATGTAAGACTGCTTTGTTGATTCCTGGTATGGACATCTCCAGACTTATGATATATGCCCAACAGACAGAGGAAGATAAAAGGATGGATAGGGAAGAGCATTGAGTAGAAAGGTGAAGTTAACGGGACATGAGCCTAGCCCGCAAAGACAGAATAGGGTGACAAATCGTAATTTCAGAAGAGATCATCACATCCCACACTGTCTGCAGCAAGTATGCCTATGCAGCCTAACATGTATAATCAAAAATTGTAGTGTTATAAGAATTTCAAGACCTCGAGTGCTCAATCGCAGGCCAGTGTGATTCAAGGCCTGAGGGGAAAGCCACCTTGTGGAACTTGTAGGTAAATCCATCTGGGTAGGTGTCATTTGGGCACGGATGCTTGTTTCCTATGTTAGCAGGCAGGTCACTTCCAGTAGGAGTGTCCGAAGAGAAGACGAGGTGAAAAGAACAACAGAGCCCATTCTTCCACAGCACCCCCAGCAGTAACCAACAGAGGGGTACTACTGCGGGTACAGGAGGTGGGACAAAATTTTTTTATGCTATGGGTAATGGACAGGAGCAGGAGGTTGCACCAGATGTCATCACAGGTATGTTTCGAGTCTTTTATTATAATTGCTATGCATTACTTGACCCGGGTGCCACTTTGTCTTTTGTGACCCTTTATGTGTCTAGTAAGTTTAGGATTCTTCCAGAGTGTTTATTTGAGCCCTTTACTGTTTCTACTCCTACTGGTGAGTCCATCTTAGTTAAGAGGGTTTATAGGGATTGTGTGGTGCCTATTTATAGTAGAGATACTTTAGAAGATTTGGTAGAGTTGGAGATGGTTGATTTTGATATAATAATGGGCATTCAGTATTAAGATGACCCTGTATGAGGCATTATACGGGAGGAGATGTAGATCCCCGATTGGCTGGTTTGAGGTAGATGAAGCTAAGTTGATTGAGACTGATCTCATATACCAATCTATGGAGAAAGTGAAGGTAATCAGGAAAAGGTTGAAGACAGCCTAGAGTCGCCAAAAGTTACATATAGACGTGAGAAGAAGAGACTTGGAGTTCGAGATAGATGATTGGGTGTACTTGAAGGTGTCATCCATGAAGGGTGTCCTAAGGGGTTACCATCAGTTGAAGGTAAGGAAAAGTGATATCCCTAAGACAACATTTAGGACATGGTATGATCATTTTTAGTTCTTGGTCATGTCCTTCGGGTTGACAAATGCACCCGCAGCTTTCATAGATTTGATAAACAGGGTATTCAGGTCGTATCTTTATATGTTTGTGATCATATTTATTCATAACATACTGGTATATTCGAGAAATGAAGAGGATCATGCTAATCACCTTAGAGTGGTTTTGCAAACACTCAAAGATCATGAGTTATATGCGAAATTCTCCAAGTGTGAGTTTTGACTCAAGTTAGTGGCTTCCTTAGGCCATGTTGTTTCGAGAGATGGTATTCAGGTTGATACTCAGAAGATTAAGGCGGTTAAGAACTGGCCAAGATCCACTTCTCCAACAGAAATAAGAAGTTTCTTGGGTCTAACAGGGTACTATCATAGGTTTGTGGAGGTCTTCTCCTCTCTGTCAGCCCCGTTGACAAAGCTGACTCAGAATAAGGCCAAGTTTCAATAGTCTGAGACACGTGAGAAGAGTTTTCAGGAGTTGAAGACTAGATTGACTACAACACTAGTGTTGACCTTGCCAGACGGGATGGGTGACTTCGTGATATACTGTGATGTATCAGAGTAGGATTGGGTTGTGTACTCATGCAGAGGGGGAAGGTGATAGCTTACACTTTAGATAGCTTAAAGTTCATGAGAAGAATTATTCACCTATGACCTTGAGTTGGCAGCAGTGGTGCTTGCATTTAAAATCTGGTGTCAGTATTTGTATAGGGTGCATGTGGATGTGTTCACTGACCACAAAAACTTGTAGTACGCGTTCAGCTAGAAAGAGCTCAACCTGCGGCAGAGGAGATGGTTGGAGTTGCTCAAGGATTATGACATGAGAATTCTTAACCACGCAGGTAAGGCTAACATTGTCGTTGATGCTCTTAGAAGGATGTCTATGGGTAGCACTGCCTATATAGAGGAAGGGAAGAGAGAATTAGCCAAGGAGGTGCATAGATTGGCCTGATTGGGAGTGCAACTTGAGGAGAACAACGAAGGTGGGGTCAATGTTTAGAATGGGTCCACTTCATCCTTTGTGTCTGAGGTGAAAGCAAAGCATGACCAAGACCCTACCTTACTCCAATTGAAAGAAACGGTTCACAAGCAGAAGGTGATGATTTTCTCCAAAGGGGGAGATGGGGTATTGAGATATCAAGGGAGACTGTGTGTACTTGATATTGATGGTGTTCGAGATAGAATCATGGCCGAGGCTCATAGCATGAGATATTCTATCCATCCTGGCTCCACCAAGATATACCACGACTTGAGAAAAGTCTATTGGTGGAACGGGATGAAGAAAGACATTGTTGAATTCGTTTCCAAGTATCCCAATTGCCAACAGGTTAAGGTTGAACACCAGAAATCGTGTGGATTGGCTCAGAACTTTGAAATTTTGAAGTGGAAGTAGGAAGTGATCAACATGAATTTCATTACTGGCTCACCAAGATCTAAAAGGCAACATGATTCGATATGGGTGATTGTTGATAGGATGACTAAATCATCCCACTTCTTGGCGATTAAGACAACTTATATGGCTGAAGAGTATGTCCGACTTTATATTCGTGAGATTGTGAGGTTGCATAGGGTTCCCTTGTCCATCATCTCGGATAGAGGAGCTCAATTCATCTCTCAATTTTGGATATCTTTCTAGAAGGGATTGGGTATGAAGGTAAATTTGACCATCATTTTTCACCTTCAGACAGACGGGCAGGCAAGCGTACTACTCAGACCTTGGAGGATATGCTAAGAGCATGTGGTATCGACTTTAAGGGAAATTGGGATGATCATCTACCGTTGATTGAGTTCACGATAATAATAACTACCATGCCAGTATTAAGATGACCCTGTATGAGGCATTATACGGGAGGAGATGTAGATCCCCGATTGGCTGGTTTGAGGTAGATGAAGCTAAGTTGATTGAGACTGATCTCATATACCAATCTATGGAGAAAGTGAAGGTAATCAGGAAAAGGTTGAAGACAGCCTAGAGTCGCCAAAAGTTACATATAGACGTGAGAAGAAGAGACTTGGAGTTCGAGATAGATGATTGGGTGTACTTGAAGGTGTCATCCATGAAGGGTGTCCTAAGATTTGGTAAGAAGGGGAAGCTGAGTCCCTATTATATCGGACTATACCAGATTGTAAGAAAGATTGGGAAAGTTGTCTATAAGTTAAACTTGCCCTCCGAGCTAGATGGAGTTCACTCGGTGTTTCATGTATCTATGCTGAAGAAGTGTTTGGGAGATCTAGCCTTAGAAATTCTGGTGGAGAGTACGGGTGTGAAGGATAGTTTATCATACGAGGAAATTTCAGTCCACATCCTTGACCAACAAGTCTATAAGCTGAGGAATAAAGAGATAGCCTTCGTTAAAGTCTTATGGAGGAATCAATTTGTTGAGGAAGCTACGTGGGAAGCTAAGGAAGCGATGAAACTCAAATATTCGCATCTATTCGTGTTTTTGTTCGACCTTTTCTTATCATTCGAGGACGAATGATTCCAAGGGGGAGATGATGTAACACTCCGTAAAACTACCAAAACGCCCCTAAAATGCATGTGCACACAATCTGTCTTCCAAAGCTCTGATGGGAAATCCAAGACCGAATTTACGATTAGCATGAAAAATTGAGTCAGAAAATGGTCTCGACCCAATTTAAGAGCAATCGGATCAAATTATGAAATTTCACAATTTGTGCAAAAATAGTAGCAAATCCGCATCCCCTTCGCGACGCGCCAGGGGCGCAGACTTGCACTTGTGATTTTTTGTTGTTATTTGACCGAAATTACTTTTTTAAAAACTTTACCAAAAGTACTGGTGCGCAGCCCATCAGCGACGAGTACCTGTGACCTAGAAAAATATTTTTTTCTTTTAATTCGGGAAGGGCAATTTTGTCCTTCCCAATATATTTTAATATCCCCAAAATAGTTTTTAAAGCTTATTTCGTACAAAAAGGGTTTTAAGCCCATAATTTTTCTAAGTTTTACGCAAGTTCTAAGAGAGAAAAAGGAGAGACAGAGTGAAGGTTTCCAGAGAAATCCCAAAATCCTTGAAGATTCTTCATTCCTAGGTATGTAAAAGCTACCCAAAAGCATGGAATCATTCTTGCATGTGCCGAATGTAGAGTTAGGATGTATATTGATACCTAGAAGTCTTGAATAGTGATTTCTTGAAAGTTCTTGAATATTATCATTTAATGCCTTGGATATTATTTTTATTTCTTGAAAATATTCTTTTAAGTATGTTTTGCATCCTAAATTGATGATTTTCATGCTCAAGGTTTACTGTATATATACATGATTATGTGATTGTGATCTAACCTTAGTTAGCGAAAATTAGAAATACACAATTCATTCTTCTTAGGAAAACCTAAGTATATACTCCTGAGTATTGAGCACCGAAAATAAGTAAGAGTGAGTCCCGCTCGCACTCATTACTTACGTGGCCAACGTAGTAGAGGATTAGACCGTGAAAGACATTGTTGAATTCGTTTCCAAGTATCCCAATTGCCAACAGGTTAAGGTTGAACACCAGAAATCGTGTGGATTGGCTCAGAACTTTGAAATTTTGAAGTGGAAGTAGGAAGTGATCAACATGAATTTCATTACTGGCTCACCAAGATCGTTTTATGATGCAAATTCTGTAGACAGAGGACTTCAGCAGCCCAATCGTTGAGGTTCAGAATTTTGATTTCAGACCGTGGTGAGTCCTCCCCAGCATTTGGAGGATGATCATTATTTATTTTTATATTAGTATTGGTTTTGATTGTGGCAACCATGGACTGTCATGGTGCCTTCTTAGATGTTAGTTATAGAGGCTTTGTAGACATAGACAGTTGATGGATAATGTCGGGCTTGTTGATTCTCGTTTCCTTTCTTTGAGACATTTATTCACATTATCTTATGATAGTTTGTTATTTTATTGAACCTTCCGCATATGAATGGATGGAACGATGGCAATGAGACTATGTGGTCCACTTGAGCACTAGCAATAGTCTTTGAGTGTCAGCACTAAGATACTTTCCCGGGGCGTGACAATGAATTCATTAGTAGATATAGAAGTATCACTTTATTGAACAGATTAATTAATAAATAAGTGTCAAACGAGAAAAGAGGGACAAATGAAGGAATATGATACACTATAACAAAAGAGACATTTGGGAGCAATAAATTTTTCTTTTAGCAGCAACTAAGTTAATATCATTGCATCCAGAATTGTGAAAGCTTTCAGTGTCATTTATACATAGTGCTTGGTTATAAGTACCTATATTTATTATTGTCGCTAAATATAGTGTAACGATATCATATTGTTGTCGTAAAATCCTTTATTTATTGGAGGGATACGTGGTGAAGGCAAGCTAAGCATTGGAAATCAATAAGAGAGAAAAGAAACTGAAGTGACGAGAGACGAAGCGAAAAAATAAACAAATAGGGGGCTTTGTATCTTGTATATTATTGTATATTTGATGTATAGTGTTGTATATCGGGTTATATTTTGGGCTGAAGATTTGTAATGTAAGTTTTAGATTATATTTTTGCAATGTAAGCTAAGTAATTGTACTTTTATGAAATTTTCAATCCTCTCTAACTGAGGTTTATGTCTCACTAGTTCAAAATTAATGAGGTACAAAAGCCTCTCTAATTAAAGTCTTGCTAATTTTTATCAAGGACAACACATTATTCTTCATAACTTATCCGGCATATATTCATGAGGAACTAGGTCCCTCTGGCTTTATATCAAAAGCATTTTATGAGATAAACAATTCCAACAGTTCGTTTTGTTTTCTAAGCTAGAGATAATAGTGTTGAAAGTGTTAGCTACTCATTAGAGGTGGCTCAAGTATATTAGTGGGTTAAAAGACAAAATCCAAAGGAGGCTTTAAATTTAAAAAAATAAATTACTACTGTATTTTCTGTACTTCTTTGAGATAAAGTTATTAGTTTCTTTGATAACCAATTTCTATTAAATAATTTTTCAATTGATAATATAATCAATCAATTTACTCTATATTTAGATATGGCGACTTTTTCTAAAATTCTCTCGTTTTATGTAAAAATAATAATATATTCTTTCTTATTAATATTAATTATGCAATATTTTTTTGAAACAATATATCTATAATTGTTATTGCTAGAAAATAATGAACCTCTTCTAATTTGGGGGTCCAAGGCATTTGCGTTTTTTCTAACCCTATCAAGTCAGTACCCCTTCTACTCACTTGAGCAAGGAGTGTTAAGAATGTTGTTTGTTCTTTACTTATTGCACTTCACATTTAGTTGTTTTCTTCAATATTTAAGTAGAAGGTTCTTCGATTAGTTAGCGAAAATTAGAAATACACAATTCATTCTTCTTAGGAAAACCTAAGTATATACTCCTTTGAAGCAAATATTTACATCCATATACTCTCTTAATGCCCTAATTAATTACAATTAATATCCCCCCCACACACACACCTTCCAACTTTTTTACTATTAAAATTTGCGCATTGACGTCAACACTCACCCTATATAATACCACTAGATCATCAATATACCGCCAGGTTATCAATATACCTGCAGAGTATCACAAATGATTAAACTTAGTCCTATATGATACCGGTATGGTATCAATATAACGACAGAGTATCACAAAGAATATATTTTCTACTAATTTAGAGTTTAATAAATAAATTTGTGACTTTAATAAGTTTTTCTTTATTGTCTTATTTGTTTTAAAAAACAACTCAAAACTATATGATGCTGATAGGGTATCAAGATACCCATGGTGTATCACAAGAATATATTTTCTACTAATTTAGAGTTTAATAAATAAAGTTTGTAGCTAATTTTCTCTTAATTGTTTTATTTCTTAAAAAGAAAAACTTAAACTATATGATACCGATATGATATCAATATACTTATGAAGTATCACATAAAATTAAGTTCAATCATATACGATACCAATATGATATCAATATACCAATGGAGTATCACAAGAACATATTTTCTATTAATTTAAAACTTAGTAAATAAGTTTATTACTTTAATAATTTTCTCTTAATTGTTTTATTTCTTAAAAAAATGAGCCTAAAATCATATGATACAGGTAGGATATCAATATACCATTGAAGTATCATAAAGAATCAAGCTTAGTCCAATATCATACCGATATGGTATCAATATACTAATAGAGTATCACAAAGAATATATTTTCTACTAATTTAAAGTTTAGCAATTTTTTTTATTGTTTCTTATTTATTTCTTAATAAAAAAAAGTCTAATCCTGTATGATACGATAGGATATCAATATACTGACAGAGTGTCACAAATGATTAAGGTCATCCTATATGTTATCTACATGGTATTAATATACTGTTAGAGTATCACAGATAGTTAATTCATAGCAGTCATATTGATATCGTGTTGGCGTCATAGGCGAAATAAGAAAAAGAAAAAGCGGGATAAGAGAGTAAATAGGTAAGATCATAAGTTCATTCAAAATAAATAATTTGAATTGAGTCCAATTTAAATAGATAATTTCACGATAGATTTATTTTGTGTAGTTTCCTTCTATTCCTATATATAATTTGGCTAAAACCATCCTTCAAACTTAGGTAAATCTTTATACTAGAATTGTGAAGTAAAAGATAGTGGGCCGGATTGTTTAGTTGGGCCAATGTTACTTTACTTATTTTAATTTAGACTTTGTTTAGTTTAAATTTTAGCTGCTTGAATAAAATGAGCTTTGAGCTCAAAAATTTAATTTTTTTTTTTTAAAAAGTAAACATCCTTGAGTTAACTTTTGTTAAAAAAAACTAATAGTTGAAAGTTTATATCTCCATTCTGCTATCCTACAATTAAAAAGAAGAAGATATTCTCAGTTAGAAATTGCAATGCATCAATGTTTGATTTTTAGAAATAATCTACTGAAAATGACTCCTTCAAATTTTGAGTTTGCTAAATTTCTTGATATTGAGACTTGAAAATTGATATGCAATGTAACTGTAATCCTTTGGAAAAATTACAAGAATACTAGCTATAAGACTTAAAATTATCCAAACTTTTTTAATTACCAAATTAGCATTTAAATTACCAAATACCATTTAAAAAGTTGACCAAGTTGTACTTGATATTTTTTTTTAATTAACTAAATTCTGATTTGATGTTGCTTTCATGGACGCGCTGATCAATCCACTTTTCCCATTTAAATAAGTTTTCATACACGTTTTTTCATTTTTGCACCTCCACTTTTTACATTTTGTTGAACCAAAAAAACTTTAATTTTTTTCTTTTTAGTTTTTACATTTTTTTAATCAAAACCTCTCCCATCAAAACCTTTTTGGTTCACCTTTTTTCACTCTTATGAAGAAAAAAAAAACTCTTCAGTGAACAAAATTCATTTTTGCTTGCAATTAGTCAAAATTTCAGGTTAATGTAAGGTTTTTCTTGTATTGAAATAAAAATTTTTATTTGTTTGAATGATTTTACATATATTCGTTTTTTTTTTGGAAATTTTTTCCATTTCTATGTAGTTGTGTTTTTTTTTTAAAAAATTCTTCTCCCCCAAAACTCCATTACCGTTGGAGAGCTCTCAGTGTAGAAAAAAATTTGAATGCAAGCTCGAGCTCAAATGTTTCACTGCCGTTGTGATTAATTTTTGAGGGAGATTATTCTTTTAGAAATTTCAACAACTAATAAAAATAAAAAAATTGACCATGAAATTGTAACACTTCGTAAAAATTTATCGAAACGCCCCTAAAATATATCATGCACACAATGCGTCTTCCAAAGCTCCGATGAAAAATTCGAGATCGAATTTGCGATCAATGCAAAAAATTGAGTCAGAAAATGATCTTGACCCGATTTTAGAGGAACCGAGTCAAAAAATAAATTTTTGTAATTTTACGATCAGCGCAAAAAATCGAGTCAGAAGATGGTCTCGACTCGATTTTTGAGCAACCGGATAGAAAATGAATTTTCAAAGTGGGCCAAAACAGTGTGGTTTTCACACCCAGGGCGTGACGCGCCTGGGACGCGAAACTACACTTGTTTTTTTTCTTCCAATTCTCGACGAGAATTGATTTTGCGAAAAATCATCCAAATGAACTGGTGCGCGACGCGCATCAGTGTCCAAAATTCTGATTTTTTTCTTTTAACTTTCGGAAGGATATTTTTGTCCTTCCCAATATATTCTTAAGTCCCAAAATGAGTATTTAAGCCTAAATACGTTCGAAAGAGTTTTAAAATCTCAATCTTCCTAAGTCTAAACTACGTTTTGAGAGAAGGAGAAGAAGAAGAGAATAGAGTTTTGAGTCCAGGGCCAAATTCGTGAAGAAAGTTGAGGATTCTTCAACCCCAGATATGTAAGGCTAAACTAAAAGCATGTGATTGTTCTCCTATGTGTCTCATAGATGGTCTTAGAAGTGAGTTGAAGGTTCTTGAATCTACATGCATAATTCTTGATTATTTTCTTGAGAAAGTATATTTATTATGTGTATTTTTATACGTTGATAATCATCATAAACTTGTTTCCTTGAATTGAATATTTTCATGCGATAGTGCACAAACCCTATTTATTATTTCATAAAGATTGCATGAATGAGGATAAAGATTGAGTCTAGAGCCTCGATTGAGAATGTTGATAGAGATTGTGATTGTGAGTGTGAGAATGGTGATAGATTGATGGAATTTGATAGTCCCTTGAGTCTCCATAAATAAACTCTAGTGATTTGTCTATTCTATTGTCTTTAATGGTTGTTCTAAGACCTGAGCTACTGATTGAGATGTTGTCTGATGAGATGGTGGGAGTCCTTATGAGGCTGATTTGAGAGGAGATAATTGATGATGATTAGATGATGTTGATGTTTATGAGCATGTTGAGTCTTGGGAGGAGTATTGAGCACCAAAAATGAGTAAGAGTGAGTCCCACTCGCACTTATTAACTACGTGGCCAGCATAGCAGAGGATTGGACCATGAGAATGGATGTTTCCATAGTCCCAAAAGAGGACTTACTATTATTATAAACCTCTAATGTATGCCCTCCTGCCCCGGCAAGGTATTGGGCGGATACCGTAATGACATCGCTTTGTTGTACCATCACCGGCTCATAGGTGATGGGTGTAGGTCGGAGAAACTCCCAGAAAGTTTCCAAATTGAGTAATCTGAGTCGAGATAAGATGTGATGAGATAAGCTGAGTTCAATTCCCTCAAGATGAGTCTGTTTTGATTGGTGAGTTGGGTGATTGATGGGTCACTTGTCTATTCTCTATTCTTACTTTAGATAGACATTTGACACATTGATGGTTACTATCCTTGATGTTGAATGTTGTTTCTATATGATTCTACATGTTTCAGTTTCACTCAACTATTTTACATACCAGTACATTTCACATACTGACATCCCCCTCTGGAACTGTATCATTTCATGATGTAGATACATGATTTGGAGATTGTCAACAGGTGCATTGTTGAGAATTGGAGACGTCAACTGATTTGGTGAGCCTCCATTACTTCGGAGGATCTTTTATATTTATTTTTTATCTTGCCCTAGAGTTAGATTGATTAGCCTTATTTGGATTGAGGTAGCCATGGGTCTGTCATTGACACCACTTGATAGTGATAGAGGCTTCATAGACTAGAGTCGAATGTTGATGTAAGATTGTGAGCTAGTTCTTCCTATGAGTCTCTTTTTATAATATTTATTTAAGAACTGATGATGATGTGGCCAGTCATCCCTTTATGTCTTCCGCTGATAGTTGAATGCTTAAATGAATGAATGTGATGAGGCCAAGTGGTTCGCTTGGAGACTAGCAATAGTCTCTAAGTGTCGGTTACGTTTAGAGTACCCTCCTAGAGCATGACAAACTTGGTATCAGAGCACGAGTTCAAGTGTCCTAAGGAGTCTATGGAGCCGTGTCTAGTAGAGTTTTGTTTGTGTGTGTGTTGTCCATCACACTTCTTAAGTAGGAGGATATAGGACATTAGGAATCAAAGCTCTCTTCTGATTCGTGTGCTACTCTAAACCTTTCAACTATGCCTTATTCACAAGGTGACAGAGACGGTGATGTTTGAACTTTTATCGATGAGATCCCCAGAATAAGTAACCCGAATGGTAAAGAGATTGTACTGAGTTTGAGAGAAGCCAACTAGTGTGCTAAGATGATTGACTAGAAAGAGTGCACTACTTCTCATATGAATCGTGCATTTGAGTTAACTCTAGATGTACCTAAACCCTCTTATTCAAAAATTGCTCCCAATGTTACACATAAGAGAGAAACTTATGTCTCCAAAGAGTATAATGCTAACACATAAGAGTGAGACGTGAGGTCTTATCCCTAAGTAGAATTTAATCATTCCAGAGTTAGGAGGATGATAATAGAAGGAAAGGGATGAGATAGCAAGAGTGATGACTGATTGAGGCTTATAGTTAGAGATATGTATCAATTAGGTAACTAGTGAAGGGAGGAGTCGATTGCCATAGGATTGATGAAAAAGTGATGAGTACCCTATGATTGTTATGATGAGGTATAGAGAGAGAGAGAGAGAGAGAGTTAGTGTTAGAATGTGTTAGAGCATGCCCAAACTAGAAGGAAGTGTATGCTGATACGTTATAGTATTCATACTAATGAGCAGGGAGTGTAGATCTTGAATAGAAGGAAAGAGTGCTTTTAATGTGATGGAATAGATCTAAGTTAGGCTTATGATTGTATGTGAGAGTTCATGAGATCTATAGAGCTATAAGTTTAGCTAGATGAGGAGTATAGTGGTGTGGGTGAGTAGTACATGAGTGGTGAAGAGGGGGTGTGATGATTGACTACTCGCTATGAGATTTTAGTAAGATTATGTTCCCTAAATATTTATCTTGAAGTTGTAAGTTGGCGTTAAAGAGGTGTATGGTAGATGCACATGTTAGTACTAGACCCTAAGCTTGAGTTATGAGGAATAGGGTGAAAGAGGAGATAGTATTATGAGAGTGATAGTCTTAGATGGAGATTTTTCTCTAAGAGAGTTGGCATAGTGTATAAAGATGCTAAATTGTAAGGAAAGGGATGCTAGGGGTAGGGTACAAATGCCCCTTAGGTAAGACTAGTAAAACGAGGATAGCTCAATAGATAAGAAGAGACTTGAGATGGGTATTCGTGATGATGTAAAGATGTGTAAAGCTCTAAATTATGGTTGCTATGAGAGTCTAGACAATATCCTTGAGTCCAATGGGAAGTGAGTTGTAGGCATTCTATGTCATCCTAAGCAACTAAGTTGATTGGGGTTTATGGATAGGTGATGAGGAGTTTTCCTTAATAGTCTAAGTCTTTACAAATGATGAGTTTAGGAGAGTACAGAGGTTGAGCATTAGCAGGCAAAAGAAGATGTTAGACTGTAATAATTATAGAGAGAGATTATATACGTTACTAAGAGCAACAAATAGAGAGAGAGAGAGAGAAAGAGAGTTATATAGAAACATGATGAAGCTAAGAGTGATATCGTTGAACGGAGTCTGAGTGTCTAGTTATATATATGTGATATAGAATAACAGAAGGGTCCAAGATGCATATTCATGGGGATAGTGATTCCTTGACCATGTGGAGGTAGATGCTTATAGCCTAATAGAGGTGTGACTATAGTATAATAGAAGAGTTAAAAACATTCTTGTGGATAGTGATCCCTTGACCATGTGGAGTTATATGCTTATAGCCTAATAGAGGAAATTGATTCACAAATTTAGAGAGAAGACCTTGAGAGCTAAGGGGGAGATGATGATGTGAGAAATCGAAGTAGATCTTGAGTTTTTGATTATGATAGGTTGATTAAGATGAGATATCAATTCTTTTCCATCTCATATAGTCTTTATACTTCAGTTGAGGTAACATTCCATTCCCTTCGGGTGTATGACTGTCGTACCTTTGGCCTAGTCCCATGGACATCATGTTGATTCCCAATCATGCTGAGTTTAAGGATGAGAAGTGATGAATTCATTCATTACTCTTGATCTTACCCCATGAATCCAAGAGTTTCCAGTCTTATGTTGAAGGAAATATGACCTGAGTTTTTCACTACGTATAGTTTTGTGAACTCAGGATGAGTCTGGATAGACGAGAGAGATTATAATCTATGCATGTTCTCATATAAGATTTCTCGATTGAATCGTGCTAATGATCTGTCATTCCAAGCTCTTTGAGTAATCCAGCTTTTCAGCCTTGATAGAAGTATCGATGATAGTAGAGGGGTGAAGGTTAACGAGAGAGAGTGAGAGTTTTTGATTCTGATATTAGCTTATGCATGTACTGACCTTCGGCTTGTTATGCCATTGTTGATGGTAGGAAGTAGAGTATCAATTTTCAGAGGTATGATCTTGCTTATTTTGCATGGAGAGATAGTAGTTGAGGTTTTTCAAAAAAAGAGAAGTAATGAGTTCCTCCAGCTTCAAATTATGATGTTGAGAGTAGTAGATTAAGGATGAGGGTAGATGAGGAGGAGTGAGTGTATCCTTATTGGGGTATGAGTTTTAAACTTGTGTCATGTAGTGATAGAGATATGAAGGAGGAGGGGGGGGGGGGGTAAAACCTTATGATGAACAGTAGATAGGTAAGAGTATGTTGGTATGACTTTGAATGAGAACTCATTGAATAGTGAAGGTAGAAGTGCTAAGTAGGCTTGAAAATTCCAAAATATAGTTGAAGTGGTTAGAGCTATAGGCTTGAATTTAGGGCCATTGTTATGCGAATATTGGTGATAGACTAGTGAAGATTTCATAATAAGGGTGTGAGGAAGAGTAGTGAGTTAGTGAAGAGGACTAGTGATTTTTTAATGAAAGCTCCTGTAGAAGTGTAGAGTTGAGCATTGAGGATCTGCTTTGTATGAGTATGATCATATTGGAAATAACACCTTGAGGCTTAGAAGTAGGCTTGAATGAAAGAGGAAGAGGTAGGTAGATGAGAATTTGAGTAAGAGCTATAAGTCCAAGTTGATCGGGTAGAGTGCTATGAAAAGGGAGCACAATTGAGGCGAGGTGCTAAGCTTGAGAGTTAAACATAGAGTTTTATGTATAGATGGTCTCATTCACCATTAGAGTTAATGGCTAACTTCTTGAGTTCGAAAGGACTGATTATCGAAGTGTTTAAGAGAATCGAATTGATTAGGTTCATCGTTTCATTCGTGCTTGATGGTGATAATTCTAAAAGAGAATCTCTACTCTTGATCTGCATCGATTGTCTATTCGGAGTGACTTGTGACTGTCCAGATTGATTGATGGAGTATCGAAACGAGTCTTGATTGTTATTCATGCCTGATGATAGGAATGTTGGAGAAATTTTCTTACCTTTAACTAAGTTGATTTTCTTTACTTGAGTCACTTGCCTATCCTTGATTCCGAGTAGAGTTGATTGTCGATTGAGATAGAATCAAGAGATCGATTGGTAGATGTGAATGTTGAGATGAGTCTTAAAGCCTGTTCGTTCCACAATGACGATGATCTGGAAGGTAATACTCCTACCCATAACGCTATTGAAGTTCCTTCCCTGAGTTGAGGTACTAATTCAATTCCATTCCTGAGTCTAAGACAGAGATGTAGAAAGTGACGGATAGACGAGAGTTCGAGAGTTCCCGAGCGAGGAGTAAGATGAGGTTTTAGTCTACTCGTGCTTATTTCTATTTGACTCATCATTCGAGGACGAATGATCCCAAGGGGGAGATGATGTAACACCCCATAAAAATTTACCAAAATGCCCCTAAAGTATATCGTGTGCACAATGCGTCTTCCAAAGTTTTGATGGAAAATTCGATACCAAATTTGCGATCAACGCAGAAAATTGAGTCAAAAGATGGTCTCGACCTGATTTTTGAGCAACCGGGTCAAAAAATAAATTTTCAAAGTGGGCCAAAACAGTGAGTTTTTCACGCCCAAGGTGCGACGCGCTCTGGGACGCGGAATCACACTTATTTTTTTTCTTCCAATTCTCGACGGGAATTGATTTTGCAAAAAATCATCCAAATGAACTAGTACACGACGCGCACCAGTGTCCAAAATTTTGATTTGGTTCTTTTAACTTCAGGAAGGGTATTTTTGTCCTTTTCAATATATTCTTTAGTCCCAAAATGAGTATTTAAGCATAAATACATTCGAAAGGGTTTTAAAACGCCATTCATCCAAAGTCTAAACTACATTCTGAGAGATAGAGAAGAAGAAGAGAAGATGGTTTCGAGTCCAGGGCAAAATTCGTGAAGAAAGTTGAGGATTCTTCAATCTCAGGTATGTAAGACTAAACTAAAAGCATGAGATTATTCTCCCATGTGTCCGATAGATGGTCTTAGAAGTGAGTTGAAGGTTCTTGAGTCTACATGCATAATTCTTGATTATTTTCTTGAGAAAATATATTTATTATGTGTATTTTTTAGGTTGATGATCATTATAAACTTGTTTTCTTGAATTAAATATTTTCATGAGATAGTGCATAAACCCTATTTATTATTTTATAAAAATTGCATATAATAATTGGATGATATTGATGTTTATGAGCATGTTGAGTCCTGGGAGGAGTATTGAGTATCGAAAATGAGTAAGAGTGAGTCCCACTCGCACTCATTAACTACATGGCCAGCGTAGCAAAGGATTGTATCATGAGAACAAATGTTTCCTTGGTCCTAAAAGAGAACTTACTATTATTATAAATCCCTGATGTGCGCCCTCCTACCCCGGCAAGGTACTGGGCATATGCCACAATGACATCGTTTCGTTGTACCATCACCGGCCCATAGGTGATAGGTGTAGGTCTGAGAAACTCCCAGAAAGTTCCCAAACTAAGTAATCTGAGTCGAGATGAGATGTGATGAGATAAGTTTAGTTGAGTTCCCTTGAGATGAGTCCCTCTAAGATGAGTCTGTTTTGATTAGTGAGTTGAGTGGTTGGTGGGTCACTTGTTTATTCTCTATTCTTGCTTTAGATAGACATTTGACATGTTGATGGTCACTATCCTTGATGTTGAATGTTGTTTCTATATGATTCTACCTGTTCTGATTTCACTCAGCTATTTTACATATCAGTACATTTCACGTACTGATGTCCCCCTATGGGACTGCATCATTTCATGATGTAGATCATGATTTGGAGATTGTCAATAGGCGCACCGTTAAGAATTGGAGACGTTTAGCTGATTTGGTGAGCCTCCCTTACTTCGGAGGATTCCTTATATTTATTTTTCATCTTGCCCTAGAGTTAGTTTGATTAACTTTATTTTGATTGAGGTAGCCATGAGTCTATCATTGGCACCACTTGATAGTGATAGAGGCTTCATAGACTAGAGTCAAATGTTGATGTAAGATTATGAGCTAGTTCTTCCTACTAATATTGTTTTATAATATTTATTTGAGAACTGATGATGATGTGCCCATTTATCCCTTTATGTCTTCCGCTGATAGTAGAATGCTTAAATAAATAAATGTGATGAGGCTAAGTGGTTCGCTTGGGAACTAACAATAGTCTTTGAGGCACGTCTAGGGTACCCTCCCGAGGCATGAAAAAAAGTACCATCATGAAAAACAATAACAATTCACCAACTAATGGGATTTCAATATAATATAGAAAAGAATCACCATGTTGAATACCAACACGAATACAATTAAATGAAGTAGCTACCAACCACATAGGAAAAAACTATAACCCAACCACCATTTGTTATACCAAAAATGGTAAGCCCCAGAATCCAAAATATTATGCACCAACAAAGACCACTAACCAACACACTAATATTTTAACAAAAAATCTAACCATGACTAGGACACTATATACACCATTTAAAAGCACAAGGTTCACCATATTAAATACCATTTTGTATTTGAGAGCTAACCAAACATACCAACAAAATCATAATGTTCACCATATTGAATACCATTTTAATGTCAAAACTAACCAACCATACCAACAAAAGCATAATGTTGACCATATTGAATATCATTTTGCATTATGTTACACCAAGATAATTGAGCACAAATAAGAACACTAACCAACATAACAATATTTAAACAAAAAATGTAACCATGACTAAGAAACTATATTCACCATTAAACAATGTAATGTTCACCATCTTGAATGTCATTGTGCATTTCAAGGCTAATTCATAATACCAATAAAAGGAAACAACATGCACCATCTTAAAAAAAATCTATCTATAATATCATTATAACCAATAGTTATACCGAAAAAATTATGCACGGATAAGAACACTAACCAACACATCAAATATATTAAAAAAAATTGAAAACCATCTAATTTTTTGGTATCACCAGTAATGTGAAGAATGTAGGGAAAATAGTTTTTTGATCTTTGTAAAAATATACATGTTTGACTTCATTTTTTAACTATTATACTTTATTTATTTTTTGCATTCCCAATACTCATTAAATCATACTGACACCAGCATTAATTACTATCAACCAAGCACTTTTACCTAGTTTGTAATTAAAATTAGTATATTAGTGTAAGTAATAAAACGTTGGTAGGCCTTGTAATTTCATAAAAAAAATTGTATGTTTAAGTTTTTCACCCAATTCTTTTCAGACATTTTATCAAATAGATAAGAGACATTTTACGTTGTTGTAGCCAATCTTATCCATAGTTTTTCTTCTACAATTGTTCTTTCAAGACGATAATGATGACCAAATTTTTTGTTTTAAAAAAACTAACATCCTAACCTTTCATAAAGTTTATAACTCTTTCAATTGGAGCAAATTATTTTTCTATCTGAAAGCATGAAAGAAAGTCCATCCATTGTGTCTTATTATTCCTGAAGGATGAAGACAATCAATCCACCGAATACGAAGATTTAGGGGGAAGCCACGTGTTTGGCACATGTTGTTTATTTCAGCTGTTAGTTTTTTAATAAATGTTAATAAAATCATATTTATTGCAAAGTTTGAAATAATTAAAGAATGTTTTTTGTTTACAATTATAGCATAAGGATGTAACATAAATTGCGCTATACATCATACAATGAAGAATGATTTTAGCTCAAAATCTGTGCACTCTAGCTAAAATTGTTAATTTTGAAAGATGTGAATGATAAATGAAGAATTATAATATTTTTGAAAAATTGTGACCTTTTTAAGAATTGCAATTTTTTTTAAAAAAATTGTGACTTTTACGAAGAATTTTGACTTTTTTCAAATGATTGTGACATTTTCGATAAGACACATAAACATTTTTTGTTGTCCACAAATAGAGAATTTTTCTCCCATTTCTAATAGCAAAATGTATGACTACTTCTTCTGCTGCTGCACAACTAAATCTAGTATTCTAGTGTACTTTGCTTTCGTTGAGTAGCTCGCTAACACTATAGTTTTTAGTATTGATACACTAGTGAATAAAATCTTTCTATATTGGGAGGATATATTCCATAAACCTCAGGTACTGAGGGGAATAATTTTTTTAAGAACACATTGTGCATTAAGTGGACTAGATTTTCTTCTTGTCATTTTTTTTTTGTCTTTCTTAAGGATTTTGTTTTGTTCTCATCGTTATTTTTAACTTCTGGTTTTGAGAACTTGCTAAAACTTTGTGTTTACTATTTATACAAAAAAATAAATAAATTAGTTTTAGAAAAGTTTTGCTACACAGATTTTGTTCTATAAAAGTTTTTTGTCTAGCAAAAGTTTTGTCCTATAAAATTTTTTGTCATACAAAAGTTTTTGTTTTAAGTATCGTAGTAATATAGGTTAAACAACTGGAATAACAGGTAAGCAAGAAAAGATTGGCTAAAAAAATATTCCTAAGGTGTTGAACAAAGCCAATAAAACATTCTGCTACTGCAAAGATACTTTAATAGTGAAGAAGCATCACATATATATATTTCACAAAATCAAAATTTGAGACTAGAAGAGAGCCAGGACTAATTGAGTAAAGTGAACAATTTATCTCTGAATTTCATTGAACAAGACAAAAATGTTTTATTACATGATATTTGCAGAACTAATTTACTCTGTAATTTTATATGTTCATCATAATCGATCTATAGACAATATGCTTCAACATCATCACAAGCTAACATCCCCATACTTCATCATTTGATCAATTTGTTCATTCTGAGTGTGACATGTATGCCTCAGATTCTTTACAAAGACATCATTCTTTAGCTTTTGATGATCTTCAAGCAGAAACAATTATCTGTCTAAAAGTTAGACAAATTGAGCTGAGCTAATGCTACTCGTATTAGACATGAACTTCTCCGTCAAAACGAGCAAATTTTGATCCATTTTCAGATGTATACATGTTCAGATTGATCTAATGCTACTCCAACTGTTATACTTTCCCATCAGAAGAAGGCAGTTTTCGGTTTATTTTCGCCCTTGTAAAAGAAGTTGTGACAGAGTTTGTGCCTTTGGAAGGAGCTGAAGAAGGGGAAGGCAATTTCTTGGGCAGCATTTGTTCCCAACTAGAACCCTTAGGCAATCTTGATGCTTCTGAAAGAACAATGCTAAAAAGCAGAACAAAGATCAGACAGTGCCTCCAAGAACCTGACATCATGAAAATTCAACAAGTTTTTTTTGCTTTTGGCAGAGAGACAAGACTGTTTGATTCGAGATTTGTAAAGACTTGAGCTTTACATTGGGTTTTTGATGGTTTCTGAAAGGAGACATATTGAGGAATGTGAGAAGTTTGCCAACTTGTTTGTTAGAGTAAAGTTGAGTCAATGGCAGACAGCATGGAATTTAAGAATTCAACAATGTTTCTGCAGCTAATGTTGTTGCTTCTGTATAATATTTTTAACACAAAGTAAGGAAAAAGCACATAAAGATATATAGTTTAAAGAGGAAGTTATGGAATGTTGTTTCTTATTGTGGTCCCAAATTAATTAATGTTTTATAATATTAGGGGACAATGAGGGAACAAATCTTTGTTGTCAGCCTATCTAAAGTAAAACTATCAATATAGCCACTTAGATAATACCAAGAGAGTAAATCAAATGAACATTCAATATTTTAATTTGCTTTAGTCCAACTATGTTAAATGAGTATTACATGCATATGGATGCTTCTTCTGAATCTTCAAAATACACTAATATTACTAAGTGAATTAAAATTAGTCATGTAATATATAGTACGAATATTCGACACTAGAAAAATATAAATTTGTGACGTATAAACACGTTATAAAATTGTGATGGCTTCATGATCAAATTCATTTATGTTGTGATAAAATACCATTGCGCCTTTTGAATCTAAAACGAATTAGATATAAAGCTAAAGGGACAAAAGGGGTTATCTGAATTTTCGTCACTAGAAAATCAGACTACATATATAAGATTATTATTTTCTCAATGAATATCTAATATATAAATAAAGAATCTTTGGGTGCAAATTTTGTCTCCGTCACTGTGAGGAATTAAATGCCAACTCAAAGTAGAATAAAATTTGAATGAGATAAAAGCATGTGGTAGTAGAAAAATAGTTAAAATTCCTTATAAGCTCATGATCAACCAAACATTAGTGAAGATTCCTCAATATTAATCATGCAAACATGAGGCGTGTGCATTTAAAATTATATAAGAAAAAGTATAGCTAGAAAGACAGACATTCCATATAAGAAATAGGCTAACAATTATTGAAGAAATTAAATCCCACTTTTGTACACTTTGCAGCCAACAATAGGGAATTGTTAAACAAGCACTGAGAGATAATGACAGTCAGTAGTGTACGTGCGGTTCAATCATATACTTGAAGGAGGAAAAAAGAAGTGAATAATTAGAGCAACCCTTTGTTTTTGCATAGGGCAGCTTGTATTTTGTCTAAATTATTAAAAAAGTTACTAACTCTTTGCTTTCATCATAGGCCAAGCTTCTTTTAGTTGAAGCAATACAGAATAATATCTATCCGTTTCACTTTTTGTGATTATGTTAAGAGAAAATTTCATAAAAGATTATAGTGTAGGTGCATATTATGTGGTTCACCTAGGCTTTTAGGGGTCATTTGATTGGCAACATATTATCCCGGATAATTAATTCCGGGATAAATTAGTTTGGGATAAGTTATCTCATAACTAAGGCAAAAATAGTGGGATAAATAGTCCAAAAATTACCTTATACCTTCAACCAAACATGAAATAAAATAACTTTATATTTTATCCCGAAATTATTATAACATATACCTCACACCAAACAATTCCTTACTATTTATATAATGTCACTAATTTTTTTAAAATAAGAATTCTAGCGCAATTGTAACACAACTGCAATTCAAGTAGTTGCAATTAAATGCGCAACTTCATAATCAAC
The DNA here is from genome assembly GCA_000787875.1 of Solanum virginianum. Lineage (NCBI taxonomy): Eukaryota > Viridiplantae > Streptophyta > Magnoliopsida > Solanales > Solanaceae > Solanum > Solanum virginianum. Next base: position 4,706 of record DF363932.1, on the reverse strand, counting down.
ACGAGTAGTTGACACAACAGTTAGATCAATTACATTAATTTACTGTTTTACATTATTGATTTGCTGTAAAATTGTAAATGAAATATAGGTAATAATCTATCAAAAATAAATTCAAAAACAAAATTTGACGATTTTTATTTGGGATCGGGAACGAGGGATAATAGTAGTAAATGGGTACCAATTCTTCTAAGTTGAGAGTACGTTCGTGGAACAGAGGATCGCCTGATAAGGAAGTTTATAGATCTAATAAATATTCTTAAGAAGAGAAAGATTTGTATAGCATGTGTATAACGACCTGACCCAACACTCTGAAGTATTGTCCGCTCTTGGGTCTAGTCCATCACACATTTGTTTCTTTGGGCTTCTCCCAAAAGGCGCCTCATCGTATATAGATTAGACCTTTACTTATATACTCAACATCTCTCTTGTGTTTTGTCCACGTGGAACTTCTCATCTCAAGATGGGTTATTACATACACCCCTCTATGGACTCAGCAGTGGGATTCGCCTAGACACAACACTGAGGTTTGCCCCGCCTCACCGGGATTCACCTAAACTCAGTTGAACTCTAACCCACATTGACAAGGCTGACACAAGAGTGGCTCTGATACCACCTGGAATGACCTGGCCCAACACTGTAAAGTATTGTCCGCTCTTGGGCCTACTCCATCACGGATTTGTCCCTTTAGGCTTACCTCAAAAGGTGCCTCACAGTATATAGATCAATTATTTATTTATATACCCATCATCTCTCTTGTGTTTTGCCGATGTGGGACTTCTCATCTCAAGATGGGTTGTTACAATGCGTCTAGGAGACCAGATGGGTAGGTACAAAGACACGAATTATAAATGGATTTAGGTTGTGGTATTCAAAAGGCTCGAGAGAGGAGTAGGTATTTTAGTAGACGGGAATTTTAGGGAGCATGCAGTAGAGGTTAGGAGGTTCAATTATGGGAGAATGACGATTAAACTTGTTATTGACAAACTTAATTTAAATATTACGTTGGTAATGCTTATGCACTTCAAGTGGACTGGGGTGAGGAGGACAAAAAATTCTTTTGGAAAGATTTGAGGTAGTGAAAGGCATTTCAAGAACCAAGAAATTTTTATGGTTTTGTTGGTGTCACGACCCAACCCCGTGGGCCGTGACTAGTGCCCGATTGGGGTACCC
>DF363933.1:16242-34276 GCA_000787875.1 Solanum virginianum | reverse complement strand
TGACCCCATCGGATATTAGGAGTTTCTTGGGCCTTGCAGGTTACTATAGAAAGTTTATGAATAGGTTCTCCTCTATTGCTTCTCCTATGACAAAATTGACTCAAAAGAAGGTGAAATTTGTGTGGACCGCTGAATGTGAGAAAAATTTCCAAACATTGAAAGATACATTTATATCCGCTCCTATAGTGTCTCTATCGAATGGGTATGAGGGTTTTCTTGTGTATTGTGATGCATCTAGAGTTGGTTTGGGTTGTGTACTAATTCAAAATGGTAAGTTCATAGCCTATGATTCTAGACAACTCAAGGTGCATGAAAAAAACTACCCTACCCATGATCTTGAATTAGCTGCCGTGGTGTTTACATTAAAGATTTGGCGACATTATTTGTATGGGGGTGCATATTGATGTCTTCACCTACCATAAGATCCTTCAATATGTTTTCACTAAAAAAGATCTTAACTCAAGGCAAATAAGGTGGCTAGAACTCCTTAAGGACTATGACATGAGTGTACATTATCATCCGGGTAAGGCTAATGTTATGGCGAATGCTTTGAGTCGGGTGTCAATGGGTAGCCTAGATCATGTGGATGGTAGTAATAGGGAGATAGCTAGGGAGGTGCATAGGTTGGATAGATTGGGGGTAAGGTTGAAGGATGTGGATAATGGTGTTGTTATTGTTGATGGTTCTAAATCTTCCTTGATCGATGAGGTGATAGCTAAACAAGATCTAGACTCCTCTTTGCTTGAGTTGAATGCCTTGATGAGAGAGGGCAAGATAGAGTTTTTCTCCCAAGGGGGAGATGGGGTCCTTAGATACCAAGGTAGGTTGTGCATGTAGTGTGTTGATGGTCTGAGGGAGAGAATTCTTGATGAAGCCCATTATTCCTCTTATTCTATCCACCCGGTTCCACCAAAATGTATGGTGATTGGATCTATTTGACGGTTTCTCCAATGAAATGTGTGGTCCAGTTTGGGGGGGTTTATATCTCATTTATTAGGGTGATAGGTGCGATCATCACCAACCTACCGAGGGGTTTGTACCTTGGAGATCTAACTTGGTCTTATCTTCACATATGATATTCTATACCAACATGATTTGCTTAGAATGTTTTACTTCTGCATTGATCATATATGCCATGTTCATCGATATTCTATGTGTCTCTGTTGAGAAAATGTGTTGGTGATGCTAATGCCATTGTGCCTCTTGATATTGTGGGTGTTGTTGAGAACAACTAAACTTATGAGGAGGTGCCGGTTCAGATCTTGGATAGGCAAGTAAAGAGATTGAAAACAAGGAGGTACCATCCGTTAAGGTCCTTTGGAGGAACTAACAAGTCGAAAGTGCTACTTGGGAGATCGAAATAGACATGCAAAAGTGGTACCTTATCTTTTCCTCTCCACTCTAGCCTAAGGTACTACTCCTAAGTTTCATATATGACTTCAAGCCTTACATTTCAACCCCTAAGTCATTCATATGCATTCATGTTTATGTTGGTAAACTTATGATGATTTTATACTTATGTTGAGAATTTGAAAATGGTGTTTTACATGTTATGTGCATTCTTGTTGGGACTAATTTGTTCACGATCACTCTTATCTTGTACTTCTCTTCTACATTCAAGGACGAATGTTCCCAAGGGGGAGATATTGAAATGACCCCAAAAAGTGCCCAAAAACGTGCCTTGGATTACCCAAAATTTTGATTTCTTTATATCTAAAAATTCGTTTGGGTTTTTGAAAATCTGACTTCATATTCTTGTTCGAGGGTCCAAGTTAGGGTGACAAGGGTCTAACCTCGATTCTAAAGTGAAAAAATTGATTTATAAGATTGCACATGGTATAATTTCCAGAGACTTTTCCGCGTCGCTTCCGCAATACAGAGTAGTGTAATTGGAGTTTCTATGTCGCCTCCATGACTAGGAGATATGTATCTGGGCACTATCCTTTTTTAGCCTGCTCAATATTTTTTTCTAAGTGTTGGGCCCAAATTTCCCAAGCGTGTTTTCACTTAGAATTATTTTACTCTTATATCACCCTAAACATTTCCCAAAACCCATTCCCACACTTAGTCTTATATTACTCTCAAAAAACTAAGTCCCAAAACCTTCATCCCAAATGAAAGTATGGTTGTTTTAGCATATTTTGAGCTTTAAATCTTGGATCTAATACTGGATTAATGAGGCGTTTTGATGTGAATGTCTTGGGGGTGTTGCAAGGCGTTGATTAAAGGTTTTACCACTGATTTTCCTGCATGATTTCATCTCTAAATTGCATGCTCTTTTACCCCCATTACACACCGCAAGGTGCTTGATAAAATGTTCGGTTATGGTTTTTTAAGGAATTGAAGGTCCAAAGCATGAGATATGATATAAATGATGTTATGATGATTATATGGTGATGAAATGAGCTTATGAACATGAATATTCCTATATGAGGTATTGCATTAGAGCTTATGATGAATCCTATATAAAGTGTTGCATAGACCATTCCCAACCCAAGGGAAAAGAACGGGGTAACAGGATGGGGGTTTATACTCATTTACTAGGGTGATGCATGAGATCATCACCCACCATATAGGGCTTTATACTTATTCACTAGGGTAATGGGTGCGATCATCACCAACCTAAATGAGGGGTTTATTTCTCATTTATTAGGGTGATGGGTGCGACCATCACCAACCGTATGGGGGTTTATACATATTCACTCGGGTGATGGGTGCGACCATCACCAACGTAAATGAGGGGTTTATATCTCATTTATTAGGGTGATAGGTGCGATCATCACCAACCTACCGAGGGGTTTGTACCTTGGAGATCTAACTTGGTCTTATCTTCACATATGATATTCTATACCAACATGATTTGCTTAGAATGTTTTACTTCTGCATTGATCATATATGCCATGTTGCTATACTATGTCTATTTCCTATCATTTTGCATTTTGGATTATGATACCTATCTATTATTGCATTGCATCCCACATACTTAGTACATTCAAATGTACTAACACATACTCTTGCCTACATGATACTATCTATTGTTGCATTCTATCCTACATACTTAGTACATTCAAATGTACTAACACATACTCTTGCCTACATGATATCACAATATAGGAACTGGTGCCCAAGTTGATCATCCTCCTAGTCCTCCTCGTGTTTAGATAGTGCTACTCCAAGCTTGTGGTGAGTCCTCCATTTCAGGGACTTTGGTTATGTCTTTTCCCTACTATCTATGTATTGAGACACTACCTTATGTTATATTCGACTATGAGGGTGAGCCCTGTTACTATGTCTTGGCCCCCGCTCTTTCTATGTTTTAGAGGTGTATGTTGTTATATTTGACTATGAGGGTAAGCCCAGTTACCTTGTCTTGGCCCCTGCTCTATCTATATTTTAGAGATGTATGTTGGACAAGGTATGTACTATGTATGAGCTTGACTCTTGACTTTTGACTTCGATGTTTATGCAAGTTTCCCTTAGTCCCCTTGCCCTTACTTTAATTGAATATGTCTTTTTTATGCTTCTGCAACCAAGGATGTGTGACAATATGCTAAGAGGTTTGTTTGGGGTCCCTTCGGGTTCCCAATTCATTGTGTCACATCTAGGCCCTAGGCATGGGTCATGATAGATAGGATCATGAGACCCTATTTATGGGCCATGGTCAATTTTATGGGCCGTAGATAGGGGTCCCACCTATTGTGATTTCAGACATTCAAGAACTTTTTATTTGGTTCACATTCCATGACATGACCTACGACTTGTAAGTATTTTTTCGGGCCATCTGATAAGTCCTACACCCTACTTCAAAAATTATCATTTTCCCCCAGTCTGACTTTCAACCCATGAGAACCACTTAACACCTGAGGAACATTTTATGGCTTGTAGAATGCCACGTAACAACTGACACTTAGAAAGTCTTTAGGACTCTTTTCCTGCACTTTTCCTACTTCTCATAGGTGGGGCCTTGCAATATCTTCCCTTTGGGAGCATTAATCCTCGAATGTTACTAAGGTAAGGTTTAAATAACGGAGTAAAGGTATCCTATACCAAATGCAACATATGCACCATGTAAATCTTTAAATCATGTTCCAAATAATATTTACAATGCAACCTCAAAATCACATAACCATGCATAGATGAAATGAAAATGACATGCAAGGAACGAGGTTCGCAATTGGAATAAGTCATAGCACCTCAAGCTTGAGTAGAATGGGAGAGATAGGGGTATTACTTTTTCATATCGGCTTCGGCTTCCCAAGTGGCACTTTCGACTTGTTAGTTTATCTAAAGGACATTGAAGGAGGGTACATATTTGTTCCTCAAATGCTTGACTTGCCTATCCAATATTTCTATCGGGACTTCCTCATAGGTCAACTTCTCTTTTGCATTCACCACATCCAGGGGCGCAATGGAATTAGGGTCACCAATACACTTCCTCAACATGGAGACATGGAAAATCGGATGAACCATGCTCACCTCCATAGGCAACTCTAATTCGTATGCAACTTTACCAATATATCTCAAGATCTGGTAAGGCCCTACATATCTAGGGCTTAATTTTCCCTTCTTGCCAAAACAAACCACACCCTTCATTGGCGAAACCTTCAAATACACCCAATCATCAACTTCAAATTCAAGGTCTTTTCTTCTAGTGTCGGCATTGGACTTTTGCTGGCCTTGGGCTACCTTAAATATCTCCCTTATTATCCTCACTTTCTCCAAAGCTTCTATAACCAATTTCGAACCCAACAAAGTCATCTCCCTTACTTCAAACCACTCAACCAAGGATCTATGATGCCTCCCTTACAAATATTTGAAGGGGACCATTCTAATGCTAGAGTAATAGCTACTATTATAAGCAAAATCTATAAGTGGATGATGCTTATCCCAACTACCCTTACACTCTAAGATACAAGCCTTTAGCATATTCTCAAGAGTTTGAATAATCATTTTGGCTTGGCCATCCATTTGTTGGTGAAAAGCCATGCTAAGCTTTACTTTGGTACCCTTTTGGAAAGACCTCCAAAAGTGCGATGTGAATTGAGTATCGCGATCCAAAATAATAGGAAATGGAACCCTATGCAGTCTTACCAACTGATGAATATACAACGTGGCATAGTCTTCGGCTACATAAGTCTTCTTAATATCATGACCCAAGCCTAGGGACTAGACATGACCGGCGAATGGGGAACCCAAAGGAACCCTAAACAAGCCTCTTGGCATATCATACACGCATCCTTGGTCGCAGAAGCAAGATAAAAAAAACATAAGAAACAAAAATAAGGAAAATTAGGACTAAGGGAAAGAGTTAAACACTTGAATAATATAAATGAGTCAAAGCTCAAGCATAATACATTACTTGTCCAACAACACCTCTAGACATAGAACTTAGCGAGGGCCAAGACAAGAAACTGGGCTCTTCCTCCTAGTCATAAGTACTCCAAAATATACAACATATATTATAAATATAAGCATGAAAGAGGATAGATATTGCCCCCGAACATGAGGACTCACCAAAAGTTGACTTGAACAATCAGTCTACCCACGAGGAGAACTAATAGGAATTATGATTCCTACATGGTGATATCATGTAGTCATAGAGTGTGTATTAGTACATTTGAATGTACTAAGTATGTAACATGCAATGCAACAAGGGATAGGCAACATAATCAAAATGCATAAACATAGGAAATCGATAGCATAATAACAATATGACATATATGAATGATGCTTAAAGTAAAACATGCTTACAATTCATTCAAATCATATAAAAGATAATACATAAGTGTGGGAAGAGACCTGCGAGCTACAACTTTGAATCTCGATGATTATCCCTCACCAGTAAAGAGGTGGTTTACTTACCACGATAAACCATACTTCAAACTTACAGGAAGATAACCCAATTTCATATTAAGTAACCTTACTTATGGGAGCCTGACCCAATTTTGGAAAGGATTTAAGACCCCACTTTGACTTACGGGATATTTCGTATGAAGTGACCCTCCTTACTAGAACATGACCCAATTTTGGAAAGGTTTCTAAGAGATCGTTCACTAGGTGGATCCAATAGTATACCAAGGGTACAACATCATCCTATGGTGGCATATAGTTTTAGGAAAGAGAGCAACCCTCCATCCATCGGTGCTAAGTCTAATCCCACAAAATACATAAGATAATCACAACTTTAATAACTCGTAACAAACATGAAAACATGGCAAGAGTAGCTCTAAAATATCACTGACCTCCAATGGTGACTCCATCTTTAAAACATAAGAATAGATAATCATCAACATTTCCCTTGCATCAACATCATCATCATAGGCTCACAAGACGTAAATTCTTTGAAAAAGGGCTTAACATCATACTTGTACGAACATGGATAATTTTATAAATTCATAGCATATTCAATAACCCATACTTATCATAAAGTCATTCAACTCAGAAGGCATGCATTGGACCTTCAATTCCTCAAGAAATCATAACTGGATATTTTATCAAACACTTGGCGGGTGTGTAAAGCTAGTGTAAAATAATGCAATTCAAGAGTGAAATCATGCAAGAAAACTTAAAGTAAAAAATCCCACCAACACTTGGTAATACCATCATGTGATATACACTGAAATCCATCATCAAATCTCATAATAAACCATATTTTAATAACCCAAAACATGCATAATTACAATAGACAAACTATCTCATAGTATGATATTAAAATAGGTAGACATATGTTTCCAATCAATATTTCATTAAACTCTCAACATAATTTGTACTAATAATTTATATTAAGTAAGATCATAAGTAAATTAACTTAAAATCATGCAATTTATGTAAAAAGAAAGCATGGGCTTCATGGGTGAAAGGAACCCATAAATGAAACACACATACCTTAGACCTTGAATTTCTTGAAATTGAGTTGAGAAAGACTTGAAGCTTGGAATGGGGTTTTCAAATCCACAACTTGTTCTTGAGTTTCCTTGAATTTTTATTAGGGTTTTAATGGAAGCTCTTGAGAGAATTTGAGAGTGTGTTCCAATTGGGAGGAGTGAATTGATCTTTAGGAATAGGGTTTAGGTCTTTAGAAAGTATTAAGATAGCATAGGAATCCCCAAAAGATAATAAAAATGACTAAAGTTACGAAATGCCATTAATGAAACAGAATTTGGCAAAAACATATATATACCCCTGCACATACGAGTTCTACAAGTTCTACCAAAATAGATATAACTTCTTCATCCGAACTTGGAATGAGGTGAAACCAAGTGCATTGGAAAGCTATTTCAAAGAGCTTTAATCTGGTAGGACTTATCTTTATGTAGGGGACCCACAATGGTCTTAAATGATATGAATAAGCTTGAATTAGATTTGAATGAGAGCTTGAAGCATGAATGAATTTATTGAGATCCGGAATGAATTTAGAACACTTGAATTTGGATGAAACATTAGTCTAAGTATTTGAGAAAGTATTAGGAAATATCTTGTATGATATGAGGATGAAATAAGACTAAGTATAGGTATTTTCACGTATGGGAAGGCTTAGGCCCAAGACCTAAAAGTCTTGGATTAGATCACCAAACACTGACCAAAAAAGAAGGCACTCCGAGCCCCTGGTGTGTCGCGCTAGGGGTGCGCCTAGACACCGGAATTTTGTCCACTTTGAATATTCAAAATTTTCTACGGTTGCTCTAAAATTTGGGTTAGACTCATTCCCCACACAATGTTGCCCCCTAAACAAGAATATGACATCATATTTTCAAAATAGCGCATGAATTTTAAGATATATGCAAATTATTATTTCAGGCAGTTGTGATACATTTTCGGGCACTTTTGGGGGTAGTTTCACTTAGCCAGTAGGAAGTGAGCCAATTTTGTTATTCTATCAACAATGACCCAAATGAAATAAAAATTCTTCCTAGTCTTAGGCAAACCAATCACAAAGTCCATGTTGATCTCTTCCTAATTCCAAGTAGAGCCACTCGGACTTTGATGTTTGGCCTTGACTTGTTAGCAATTATGGGAATCGGCTGCAAAGACAGTAATATCTCTCTTCATACCACCCCACCAATACTCTTCCTTCAAATCTTTATAGATTTTCTTGGAATTAGGGTAAAAATAATAAGAGGAATTGTGTGTCTCTTTCATGATTAAGTCCCTCAATTCATCGACATCGGGCACACATAATCTACCTTGGTACCTAAGAACGCCATCTCTCCCTAGGGAGAAAACCTCCATGTTCCATCCCTTGCCAATTTTTTTAACTCCATCAAAGAAGGGTCAAGATTTTGTATAGATTTGACTTCTTCAATCAAGGAAGAATAGAACCATCTACCACCACCATGCTACCACTTTTGGCTTTATTCAATCTAACCACCAACCTAGCCAACCAATGGACCTCTCTTGCCAATTCTTTCTTTCTATCCCCTACATGGGCTACTCTCCATAAACACCCTACTTAGAGCATTAGCCATAACATTAGCTTTGTCCAGATGGTAATGCACACTCATGTCGTAATCCTTAAGGAAGTCTAACCATCTCTTTTGACTCAAATTTAGATCTCTTTGGGTGAACACATATTGGAGATCTTGTGGTTGGTGAACATATCTACATGAACCCCATACAAATAGTAATGATATATTTTCAAGGAAAATACCAAAGTTACTAACTCAAGATTATAGGTGCAGTAATTGCGCTCATGCAACCTTGGTTTCCTAGAAGCATAGGTGATGACCTTGCCATTTTTCATCACGACAAACCCCAAGCCAACTCTCAAAGCATCACATAAACCACAAACCCTTCTAATTCTTCTGGCAGGTTCAAAATAGGAGTGGATGTAAACTTATCTTTAAATGTTTGGAAACTTCTTTCACATGCATCGGTCCATACAAGTTTAAACCTCTTTTGGGCAGCTTTGTCAAAGGAGAAGCAAATGAAGAGAAATCATTCACAAATCTACAATAGTAACCCATAAAGCCCAAGAAACTCCTAATATCTATTAAAGTCAATGGTCTAGGACAATTTCTTATCACCTCCGTATTTTTTAGTTCTACTTTAATACCTTCGCTTGACACCACATGCCCTAGGAATGCCACCTCTTTTAACAAAAATTTGCATTTTTTGAACATTGGAAATAGCCTTTCGTCCCTCAGTGTTTGCAACACTACCCTTAGATGCTTGGCATGGTCCTTTGGCACAGACACCACCATAAATGTATTTAGGTTAGTTTTAAAGACACTATTCATGAGATCCATATTTGTTGGGGAATTGGTTAGGCCAAAGGATATCACCACAAATTCAAAATGTCCATATCTTGTCTAGATAGTCATTTTGGGAATCTGACACTCCCTTACCCTCAATAGATGATACCCAGATCGCAGGTCAATTTTTGAGAAGTGACTAGCCCCTTGTAGTTGATCAAATAGGTCATCCATCCTTGGAAAAGTATACATATTCTTCATGGTGACCTTATTGAGTTTTCGATAGTCAATACACATTCGATGTGGGCCATTCTTCTTCCTCACAAACAGCACTGGTACACCCCAAAGTGACTTACTAGGCCATATAAGCTCCTTCTCCAATTGGTCTTTCAATTGGTCCATTAACTATTTCAACTCCACTAGGGCCCTTCGTTAGGGAGGAATGGAACTGGGTTGGGGAGGAGGTCTATACAAAAATCTATCTCCTATTTGAGAGGGACGTCGGGAAAGACATCAAGGAACTTATTGACAATCGGAGCCGACTCTATAAAAGTGACTTTTTCACATCCTAACTTGCACAAGATGATAAATGAAATCTCTAGAAATCAACCTTTGAGCTTAAGATAAGAGAGGAACCTACCCTTGACCAACGAATCATGACTCTCCAACTCAAGGATAGGTTCTTTAAGGAATTGGAACATAACTCTACGAGTCCTAAACCAATAGTTGCATGATATACATCTGACCAATCCATACCAAGAATGATGTCAAAATCCACCATGTCTAATTCAACAAAATTACAAGGCTAAACTTTATGCAATATAGATGATGTCACCCATGTTACACCTCCTTTCTAAGAATAAAGTGGTCGTTTCTCAAGAAATAGAATCTAACGAATGTTAGAGTTGAACCCAAGGGAATACGTGGACTTAAGAGAATTCAATTAATGTAATTTGATTAGTTAACCAACTTAGTTCCCAAAAAAAGTGGAGGGGGGTTGGCAATATTCAGTAGAAAAGTAAACCTAACTAATAGAGGAGTTAAATCAATATTGATAGAAACTAAGGCATTGTATTAACCATGATTCCCTAACTTAGTATGACGAGATAACCTAATTCTTTTCTAGCGTGTAACATGCAGGAAGGTAAGTTAAGTTAACCAAATCCTTTAGTCTAGGTGAGAGGCAAATTTGACTACGTGACTTGGCCTATCTCTATAGTGTGCATTACTAACCCTTACCTATTAGTACTAGTACAACTCCCCTTTTCCCAGTTTAGTTGATTAGACGAGAACCCATCAATAAAATTCTATTAATTAATCTATTTTTCAATTCATTACTATATTGGTCTAGTCAGTAATACTAGGTAGGTCCTAATGTTAGCCTCCATTAGAAAATATGCAAAGCGAATAGAATTAATTAATACATGCATGCACACTTTCCAAGAATTATGAATTATCTTGTTTTACCTTGTTAGTTCTTCATGGTTTCCATAATCCTAGTTGTGAATTTAGTTACTCATGATTTATATAGATGTAAGATTTATGAATTGGAATAAAATAATAGAGCACTTACACAATTAAATTAAGAACAAGCAAATCCAATTTCAAAGAGAATCACAAGATTAAAGATCAAATCAAAGTACAAGTTTTTCTCAAAACTCTCTAATTTTATCTCTCTATTTTTTCTCTCTAATTATCGAGTTCTCTGTGTACTATGTATAACCTTAATGAAAAATAACCTAAATCGATTTGTAATATTTAAAATACAAGTCCTAAACACAATAGAATAGTTGGGTTGACATGCCTTACAAATAGGTTTACGGGCCGTATTGCATTCCACGACCTGTACTCGGGGTCTCGTAAAGTGCTGCCAAAAAATTAGACTTCAAGTCTACGATGCCCCTCTATACCCTGTAAAGTGGTTTACCACCTATATGATCCTTAGGTCACGAACCATGTTCTATGACTCATAAATCAATCCATGACCCATCTGTATGTTCATAGAATCAACTTTAGAAAATTAGCCCCTCAGTAGAATTGTCCATGAAACCCACTTTATGACCTATAAAGGGCCTCGTACTGCATTAGAATCAGCAACTTTTGTACTTTAATCTCGAAATCAAGGTCTACCCTGGAATCCTAGAAAAAACAAACAAAAACATATAAAATCAACTAACATCATATCGATAATACATAAATTCCTTATTTTAAGCATTAAAAGTGTTGTATTTTGAAAATACATCAATACCCTCAACATAAAATTGTTGCTTGTCCTCAAGCGATTGACTGATTCTATTTAAGTAATATGGTAACAAACAGACCTCAGCCCAATGGAATGCATCACATCAATCTTAAACTCAGATACCCACACAACTTTTTCAAAATAGAATTAGATAGCCATCTAGCAAACTAATGCAGACTAGTGCATATGCAACACAACTAAGACAAGTGAGGTACTACTAACAATCCACAATCATTGAATAAGACTAATGCTTACAATGCAATGAGAGTACCCTCATAGAAAGAAGTCCCATATCTGACTCTCAATGATGCTTTCATGCATGGGACTATGCAATATCACTCACTCTTACAAAAGATATTCATGTATCATGCCCAATACCATATGCTTGCCCCTATGCTCATGACTAAGACCTTTGACTACTTGGACTAAGATTACTTTAGGACTTTACAAACTTATAACATAGGCTCAAAGGACTTTGGTATGATGCTTTGGGAATATAGTGACTAAAGGCCCTCCTTGACGCTCCATTTTTCTACACTTCTGCTCTACCAGCAATGTAACTTTTATTTCATTCTCCCTTTCTCCTGTTTCATGCTTTTTTAGGTGCTTTCTTTTCATTTTTTAGCTTTATGCCTTATTTTTACACTTCATTTTTGTTTTTGAGTTATGCTAAGGCATCACTTATTTTTTTTAGCACCGAGTACATTTTTACTCCTTTTTCATATATCACTAACTTTCCCCCTCATTTTGTGATTTACCCTTACACCAGCCACCCTAAACTTAGGCTTTTGGCTAGAGTTGAGGTGTACATTATCCAACATCAAAACCAGGGCCACTTTTTGTAGCCACCCTTAACTTAGGCTTTTTACCTTAGTGAAGGTGCACAATGTTCAAGGAAGTACCACGACCAATCTCAGAATTTTACTGTCTTGACCCAAGCCTAGGGCCTAGATGTGACACGGCGAATGGGGATCCCAAAGGAACCACAAACAAGCCTCTTAACATATCATTAGACATCCTTGGTCACGGAAGCATATAAAAGACATATAGAGTAAGGATAAGGGCAATAGGGCTAAGGGAACACTTGCATAAACATCATAATCGAGAGACAAGAGTCAAAGCCCATAACATAGATATATATAACTTATCCAACAAACACCTCCAAATACATAGATAGAGCGGGGCCAAGGCAAAGTAACTAGGCTCACCCTCATGGTCAAAGTAGAACATAAGAAAGTGTGTCAATACATAGATAATAGCAACATAGACTAAGGTCCCGAAGTGGAGGATTCACCAACTACCTTTGAGTAGAACCAATTTAGCCACATGGAGGAGGAGGATGATCAACTTGAGCACCGATTCATATATGGTGATTTCATGTAAGCAAGAGTATGCGTTAGTAAGTTGGAATGTACTAAGTATGTGGGATGCAATGCAACAATAAGTAGGCATCATATTCAAAATGCATGATATTAAGTAAACCCCTCGCATGGTTGATGAGTATAAACCCCCAACATAGTTACCCAGGCTATTGTCCCCCCGTATCGGGTATGGTCTAATGCAACACTTTATATAGGATTTATCATATTCTATAGTGCAACACTTCATATGGAAATTATCATATACATAAGTTCATTTCCTTATCATAACATTATTCATTTTATATCTCATGCTTTGGACCTTCAACTACTCAAGAAACCACATCTGGATATTTTATCAAACACTTGGGGGGTCTAATGGGGGTAAAAGACCATGCAATTTAGAGATGAAATCATGTAAGAAAATCTGTGATAAAACTATCAATCAACACCTTACAACACCCTCGAGATATTCACATCAAAACCCCTCATCAAATCCAACATTAGATCCAACATTTAGAGCTCAAAATGTAATAAAACAACCACACTTTTATGAACTAAAAGCACTGTGCAGTAAATTTCTCAATAGACCCACATGTAAATTTCAACATTAAATCATGAAATATTTGTAAAAAAGGCTTAGGCACCATGGGTGGAAGGATCCAATGGTTCAACACCACATACCGTAGCTTTGGTGAAGTTCTTAGTGAAGGTTGAAGATGGAGGCTTGAAGCTTGAAGAAAATCCTTAGCTTTCGATAAAGGTTTTGGATCTTGAATTTGGGAGTGAAAATAAGGCTAAGTGTTCTAGTGAGTATTGGGAAATGTTTTCGGGGATATGAGGGTGAAATTTGGCTAAGTATAGGTAAAAACTCATTTGAGAAATCCTAGGCCTAACACTTAGAAAAATCTTGATGGACTAGGAAAAATAGTGTAGGAAATACACCTCTATGCATCGCGGAGAGGTCTCAGACCCTTACTGGAAATTGCACCAAATAAAATTTCATAATTCGATTCCTTTGCTTTAAATTTGAGGTTGATACTTGTCACCCTAATTTGGACCTGCTGAACAAGAATATGAAGTCGAATTTTTGAAATAACAAACTGATTTTTAGATATATGGAAAACAATTTTCCGGGCACTTTCGAGGCACGTTTTAAGGCACTTTTTGGGGTCGTTCCAATATCTCCCCCTTGAGAACATTTGTCCCCAAATGTAGAAGACATTTACAAGACAAGAATAATCATGAACAAATCAGCCCCCAACATGGATGCAATATTACATTTAAACATCACATTAAAAATCTTAACATAGGTATAAAATCATCATAATTTGCCAACTTAAACATGAATGCACATGAACGATATAGGGGCTGACATATAAGACTTGATATCGCATAGGGGACTTAGAATTAGTACCTTAGGCTTGAGTGGAGTGGAAGAGATAAGGATATTGCTTTTGCATGTCCACTTCGGCCTCCCAAGTTGCACTTTCGACTAGTTGGTTCCTCCAAAAGACCTTAACAGATGCCACTTCCTTGTTCCTCAATCTCTTTACTTGCCTATCCAAGATAAGAATTGGAACATCCTTATATGTCAAGTTATCAACAACAACACCCACCAGATCAAGAAGCATAATGGCATTACGATCACTAACACATTTTCTCAACATACAAACATGGAATACTGGATGAACCAAATTCATTTCAATAGGCAACTTCAACTCATAAGCTACTTTGCTAACCCTCTTTATCACCTTGTAAGGACCAACATACCTTAGACTTAACTTCCCCCTTTTACCAAAATGGACCACACCTTTCATTGGAGAAACTTTCAAATAGACCCAATCACTCACTTTAAATTCTAGGTCTCTTCTTCTCACATTGGCATAGGATTTTTGTTGACTTTGGGCTGTTCTTAAGCTTTTCCTAATCATCTTAACCTTCTTAAGAGCATCCATAATCAGATCCGGTCCCAACAAATCCACGTCTCCAACCACAAACCAACCGACCGGTAATCTACATCATCTCCGATAAAGAGCCTCAAATAGAGCTATACCGATGCTAGAGTGATAGCTATTGTTGTTTGTTAATTCAATCAAAGCAAGATGGTCATCCCAACTACCCCTCAACTCAAAAACACAAGCCCTAAGTATATATTCAAGGGTTTGAATTGTCCTTTTGGCTTGGCCATCCGTTTGAGGGTGGAAGGTTGTACTAAGGTGAACTTTGGTAACAAGACCCCTTTGAAATGACCTCCAAAAGTGTGAAGTGAATTGTGCCCCCCAATCTGATATGATGGATAAAGAAACCCCATGTAACCTCACTAACTCATGGATATACAATCTTGTATACTCCTCAGCCCCTTATATAGTTTTAACCGGTAGAAAGTGAGCCGATTTTGTTATCCTATCAACCATGACCCATATGGAATCAAAACCTTTTCTAGTCCTAGGTAACCCAACTACAAAATCCATGTTAATCACCTCCCACTTCCAAGTGGGAATCTCTATGTATTTAGTTAGGCTACTCGGCCTTTGATGTTCGGCTTTGACTTGATGACAACTATGGCAACCAAAAACAAATTTAGCAATGTCCTTTTTTATGCCTCCCTACCAATACACATCCCTTAAGTCTCTATACATTTTGGTGGAACTGGGGTGGATAGAATAAGAGGAATTATGGGCCTCATCCAGAATTCTCTCCCTCAAACCATCAATACATGGCACACACAACCTACCTTGATACCTAAGGGCCCATCTCCCCCTTGGGATAAAACCTCTATTTTGCCCTCTTTCACCAAACCCTTCAACTCAAGCAAAGAAGGAGTCTAGATCTTGTTTTGCTATCACCTCATCAACCAAAGAAGATTTAGAACCATCAACAACAACAATACCCAAATCTTCCAACCTCACCCCCAATCTAGCCAATCTGTGCACCTCCCTAACCATCTCTGTATCACCTCCATCCACTTAGGCTAGGCTAACCATAGACACCCGGCTCAAAGCATCCGCTATAATATTTGCCTTACCCGGATGGTAATGCATACTCATGTCATAGTCCTTAAGGAGTTCTAGCCACCTTGTTTGTCTCAAGTTAAGAACTTTTGTGTGAAAACATATTGAAGACTTATGATTAGTGAAGACATCAACATGCACCCCATACAAATAATGATGCTGAATCTTTAATGTAAACACCACGGTGGCCAATTCAAGATCATGGTGGGGTAGTTTCTTTCATGCACTTTGAGCTGCGGAGAATTATAGGCTATGACCTTACTATTTTGTATTAGGATACAACCCAAACCAACTCTAGATGCCTCACAATATACAACAATACCCTCAAGCCCATCCGGTAGTGACAATATAGGAGCGGACACAAGTATATCTTTCTTTGTTTGGAAGCTTTTCTCATATTCATTGGTCCACTCAAACTTAATCTTCTTTTTTTAGTCAATTTTTTCATAGGGGAAGAAATGGTGGGGAACCCATCCACAAATCTTCTATAGTAACCCGCAAGGTCTAAGAAACTTATAATATCCGACGGATCAACAGTCTAGGCCAATTTCTAATCACATTAGTCTTCTTAGGATCCACCTTTATACTATCCCCCGACACCATATTACCCAAGAATGCAACCTCCTTCAATCAAAATTTGCACTTATCATATTTAGCATACAATCTCTCCTCCTTTAGTCTTTGCAACACAACCCTCAAATGGCCCATATGCTCCTCCTTACTATGTGAATAAATCAAAATATCATCAATGAAGACCACAATAAAAGAATCAAGGTAGGGCTTCAAAACCCTATTGATTAGGTCCATGAAGATGGCTGGTGCATTAGTCAACCCTAAGGACATCACCACAAATTCATAGTGCCTATATCTTGTCAGGAAGGTCATCTTGGGAATATCACACTCCCTCATCCTTACTTGATGGTACCCGAACCGAAGATCAATCTTAGAAAAAAAGCAAGCCCCTTGTTATTGGTCAAACAAGTCATCAATTCTCAAAGGAGAATATCTATTCTTTATAGTGACCCTATTGAGTTGCCGATAATTAATGCACATTCTAAGTGACCCATCCTTCTTTTTCACAAACAACACCGGAGGACCCTAAGGTGATTGGCTCGGTCTAATAAATCTCTTTTCCAACAAATCGTTCAATTGTTCCTTTAACTCTTTCAACTTCGCGGGGCCATACGATAAGGGGGAATGGAGATAGGTTGAGCATTGAGAAGGAGATATATGCCAAAATCTATCTCCCTTTTGGGATGGACACTGGGAAGGTCATTAGGGAAGAAATCAAGAAACTCACTTACAACTGGAACCAACTCACTGGAAGGGACTTTGGACTTTACATCCTTAACCTGCACAAGATGATACAAACACCCCTTGGAAATCAACTTATAGGTTTTAATGCATGAAATAAATTTACCCTTGACCACCACATCTTGAATTTCCCACTCAAAGAGGGGTTCATTCGGGAATTCAAACTTGACCCTACGGGTTCTACAATCAATAGAAACATAGTAGGTATGCAACCAATCCATCCCAAGAATGACATCAAAGTCTACCATGTCTAACTCAACAAGATCACAAGGCAATAACTTATACAAAATGCAAATAGGACAATTTCTATACACTGTCCTTACAATAGTTGAGACAACAATAGGAGTAGAGACTTCATATGACTTATGTAACAACTCGGGGACAACATAAAACTTTTTACCAACAAAGGGGGTAACAAAGGAAAGGGTGGCACACGGATTAATCAAAACATATATATCAAGATCAAAGATTTTTAGCATACCAGTAACAACATCGAGAACCTCACCAACCCCTTGCCTTCCATGTAGAGGATACAATCGATTGTCCCTTAGGGCACCACCTTGAGGACCATCATTCCCCAATAGTACTGCATTAGCCCTTCAGACCTTGCCACAGTTTCTTGGACAATCTACCTTCTAGTGACCAAGCTCACCACATTCATAGCATGCATTAGAACACTTCAAACATGGGCCATTGTGACCCTTCATACATCTAGGACACATATCAATAGGAGCCATCCCACCAACACCTTGAGGCCTAGGGAAGTCATTGGGAAGCCCCCTATTAGTAGCATGAGAAGGCCCTTGGCCTTAACTAAATTTAGCACCCTTTTGAAATTTACCCTCAAATTGGACCCTATTGGCCTCATGCCCCCTTCTTTTCCTCAATTTCTCCTCCTCCATTTGCTCGGCATTG
>DF363933.1:4712-16196 GCA_000787875.1 Solanum virginianum | reverse complement strand
TTTCTCCTCCTCCATTTGCTCGGCATAGGTCATCAATCGAGATAAGTCCATATCACTAATTATCATAGCGGATCGGCATTCTTCACTTACCAAGTCAGTGACACCCATCATGAACTTATTCTTCCTAGATCTAGGATCGACCAACAAATGAGGAGCATACTTAGAAAGTTGGTTAAACTTGAGGGCATACTCCCTCATACTCATGGCACCTTGTTCCAAGTACATAAAATCCACAACTTTGCCTCCCTAAGCTCAATAGGGAAAAACTGATTAAGGAAAGCCAATTTGAACTCCTCCCAAAACACCATATTACCAACCCTCTTCTCACCCTTTTATTGCTCATACCAATTTGGCTACCCCTTTGAGTTGGTATGCCGCCAACTCTGCCATTTCATTCGGCCTAACACCTATGATATTCAAGATCTTGTAGACCTTATTAATGAACTCTTGTAGATCTTCATCCACCCTTGACCCATGGAAAACTAGAGGATTCATCCTCATGAAATCTCTTACCCTAACTCCGGGGGTAGTAGCATGAGGGGCTTGGGCCCCTTGTTGGACTTGGTTAGCCACCACTTCAGCAAGCATAATAAGGACATCCTGGAGCTCACCATTGGTAGGTTGCTCCTCAAGAGTTTGGGCACGTCATCCTCTAGTGTTTGGCATGATCTAGCATAGAAAAGAACAACCATTAGGGGAAAAACTCACTGCAACTCTATAGCATGACATAAAAGATGAAGAAGGGAAATATTTCCTAAAATGCCTCATAGCCTCCTACTCATAGTCATAGCATGCTTCACAACTATGAATACGACTTTTATCAACACGCTGTGTTGGACTCTGATGATCTATCAAACTTGTGCTCTGATACCAAGTTTGTCATGACCCAAGCCTAGGACCTAGACGTGACACGGTGAATGGGGATCCCGAAGGAACCCCAAACAAGCCTTTTAACTTGTCATGACACATCCTTTGTCGCAGAAAATATAAAAGACATATAGAGTAAAAATAAGGGCAATTGGGCTAACAGAACACTTGCATAAACCTCATAATCGAGAGATAAAAGTTAAAGATCATAACATATATACATACCTTGTCCAATAGACACCTCTAAATAGATAGATAGAACGGGGGCCAAGGCAAAGTAATCGGGCTCACCCTAAGGGTCAAAGTAGAACATAAGAAAGTGTATTAATATATCGATAATAGCAACTTAGACTAAGGTCCCCAAAATGGAGGATTCACCAACTAGCTTGGAGTAGAACCTATTTACCCAAGTGGAGGAGGAGGAGGATGATCAACTCGAGCACCGGTTCCTACATGGTTATATCATGTAGGCAAAAGTATTCATTAGTACGTGGGAATGTACTAAGTATGTGGGATGGAATGCAACAATAAGTAGGCAACATATTCAAAATGCACGATATTAACCAATAGACACAATATACAATATGCCATGTATGATCAATGCTTAAGTAAAACATGTTTAAGTAACTTATGATTATATAGGGCATCATATGTGAAGAAGAGACCAAGCTAGTTGTTCAAGGTATAAACCCCTTAGTAGTTGTGTGGTATAAATCCCTCACATGATTGATGGCAATCACACCTTACCAACATGGTGACGAAGTATAAACCCCTTGCATGGTTGATGAGTATAATCCCCCAACATGATTACCCGGGCTCTTGTCCCCCGGTATCGGGTATGGTCTAATGCAACACTTTATATAGGATTAATCATATTCTCTAGTGCAATACTTCATATTGAAATAATTATATATAAACTCATTTCATCATCATAACATCATTTATGTCATATCTCATACTTAGGACCTTCAACTACTCAAGAAACCACATCTGAATATTTTATCAAACACTTGGGGGTGTTTAATGGGGGTAAAACACCATGAAATTTAGAGATGAAATCATGCTAGAAAATCAGTGATAAAACTACCAATCAACACCTTGCAACACCCCCAAGATATTTATATGGTCGAATTTGCCCAGGTGGTAGACGTTGTATGTCCCTGGTTGGGTGGTTTAAAGTGGGAGAAATAACTTCGTTGGGTCTGAATCTGATTATGGAGGACATGGAGAAGGTGAGGTTGATTAGGGAAAAGATGAAACAGCCCAAAGTCGTCAAAAGTCCTATGACTATGAAAGGAGAAAGGATCTTGAATTTAAAGTTGATGATTGAGGCTATTTGAAGATTTCACTCATAAAAGGTGTGGTTGTCTTGGTAAAGAGGGAATTGAGTTTTTAGTTTGTGAGTCCCTATAAAGTGTTGAGAAGGATTGTTGAGATTGCATACTAATGGGAGTTGCCTTTGCATATGGATATGCTTCGTCCTATTCTTCATGCTCTTAGGTTGAGAAGATGTGTTGGTGATTCAAGTGTTATAGGACTTTTTAAGGATTGTGGATGTTGTGGAGGATGAGTTGACTTATGAGAAGGTCCGATGGAGAAGTTGTGTGAATATGAGTGAAGATTGACTAATAAAGGTGTGGTGTTCGTCAAGGCCCTTTTTGAGAATCGTGAAGTTGGAAGTGTCATTCGGAGAGCTGGAGTGGGCATGGAAAGCAATATCCATACCTATTTCATTATATTCAAGCTTATGATAATAAATCCAGTCCTTTTTATGATTTCAAATCTTAAGTCTCAATCTTTCATTCTACTCAAGCTTATGATGACACGTCAAGTCCTTTCTTCTATAATTCCAAGTCTTAAGTCTCAACCCTTATGTCGTTTGCATACATTCATGTTTATATTGACAAGTTCATGGTGATTTTAACACTTATGTTGAGATTTTTGAAAATGCTGTTTAATTGTATTGATGCATCCTTGTTGGGGCTGATCTCTTCATGATTAATCTTCTCATATACATTTCTTTGACATTCGGGAAAGAATGTTCCCAAGGGAGAGATATTGAAATGACCCCAAAAGTGCCCAAAAATGTGCGTCGAAAGTGCCTGAAATCGTAATTTCCATATATCTCAAAATTCATGCGTGATATAAAAATTCAACTTCATATTCTTGTTCAGGGGGAAAAATTAAGTGGAAAATGGGTCTAACCCAAATTTTAGAGCAACCGTATCAAAATTCAAAAACGCTAAGTGAGCTAGAGCGCCCTAGGCGCGATGCGCCAGGGGCGCAGAGAAGGTGTATTTTTGTCCAGATTTATTAGTTCTGTCCAAGGCTTTTGGGTCTTGGGCCTAAGTCTTCCCACACGTGAAAATACTTATCTTTAGCCTTATTTTACCCTCATATCATTCAAGGCATTCCCAATGCTCACTCAAACACTTAGACTAATATTTCCCTCAAAATTCATGTGCCAAAACCCTTTCCAGATTTTAAGAATTTTACTGAAGCTTCAAGTGTCCATTTCCAATCTTCTTCAAGGATTCTCCAAAGTTAAGGTATGTGGGTTTCAACCATTGGGTCCTTTAATCCATGGTGCCCAAGCTTCCATATCATCTAATTTACATGCTTTTAAATTGATTTTACATATGGGTCTATTATTATGAATTTGACTATAAACTATGTTGGAGTTTTGTAAAAGTATGACTGATTTAGCATGTTTTGAGCTATGAATCTTGGATCTAACTTGAGATTTGATGACAGGTTTTGATGTATATTGTATGATGATGTTACCAAGTATTGGTGGGATGATTTACTTTCAAGATTTCTTGTATGATTTCACTCTTTAATTGCATGGTTTCACACTAACATTACACACCCACCAAGTGTTTGATGAAATGTCCGAATTATGATTCTTGAGTTATTGAAGGACTAATACTTGGCATATGAGATATATGACTTTATGATGATGAAAGTATGTTGTATATATGTTATTTTCATGATGAACATCCATAGTGTTGTGAGTTGACTAAGCCTAGCTCGGGGTATTGTAGGCTCGGGTAACCACATCGAGGGGTTTGTACCTTGATAGCCTAGCTCGAGGGATTGTAGGCCCGAGTAACCATATCGAGGGGTTGGTACCTTGGTTGCTTAGTACGGGTGGTAGTAGGCCTGTGCTACCATGATTAGGGGGTATGTACCTCAATAATCATATCGAGGGGTTTGTACCTTGGTTGCCTAGTACGGGGGATAGTAGGCCTGTGTAACTATATTGAGGGGTTTGTACCTCATTCGCCTCTCCAAGGGGGTGGTGGGCCATGGATATTCTATATTGGTGGTCACTTGCTACACATGTATTTTGTTTTATACAAGCGTGACTTACTTCAAGCATCCTTCATACATGTCATATTGTTATTATGTTATCTATTGTCTATGATATTGCATTTTGTGTATGTTGTCTATCTATTGTTGCATTGCATCCTACATACTTAGTACATTCAAACTTACTAATGCATACTCTATGCCTACATGATATTACCATGTAGGAACTAGAGCTCCTATTGATTCTCCTTCTCGTGGCTAGACGGATTGTTCAAGTTAGCTTTTGGTGAGTCGTCAAGTCCGGGGACAATATCTATCTTCTCTTATCCTTAAGTTTAGACTATATCTTGTATATTTGCATTACCTATTGTCATTGGTATGAGGGTGAGCCTGGTTGCTTGTCTTAGGTCCCATTAAGTTCTATGTTTAGAGGTATTGTTGGACAAATATGTAAGGATGTTATGAGCTTGACTCTCTTGATGTTTTTATGAAATGAAGGTTTTCCTTTAGTCCCTATGTGCTTGTTTCTACTCGTTTATTGTGTTTAGTTGCTTCCATGACCAAGGATGTGTAAAGATATGTTAAGAGGCTTGCTTTGGGTTCTTTCGGGTTCCCCATGTGCCGTGTCATATCTAGGACTTAGTTTGGGTTGTGACACTCAAATTAGAACACAATTCTAATGATCGACCCAAATTCAATCCCGAAATTCAACTTTAACACTCGAATGGTGACCTAACTTTCAATTTAGGTTTTGATCCCTATACCTAACACTCAATACAGGACCAAACTTGAACTCTGACCCAAGATAGACTTTTGAGTCGAGACTCGACCTAATTTTTGAATCGAAATTCAATCCTACCTGATTCAGAACTTAACTTTCAAGTTGAGATTTTTTTTTAAATAACTTTTTAAATATTTTGGAGTGGGGGTTTGCTGGGTGGGTGCTAATAAGGCGTCAAGGTAAGGGTTGTGTAAAAGAAAATAATAGAAACGCTGAATCGAACTTACCTGCTGGAATTTCAAATCCATCACTAAGGTACTCAACGAAAACGACAACATACAAGCCGCAGTCCCTGAAAATAAGAATGTATGTAAATTTAAAATTAAAAAAATAATAAATTAAAACATGATACAACACTTATAGGTTATCGGGTGCTTGTTGAATAATATCTTCTACAAACTCAACATCAAATGGATGTTGCGGGCCCAAAAGCTCTCTAGATTATTTTTCCTTATAACATTTCAGTGAAAGTCAATCTGTTATGTCTGTGTTATCATAAAATAACTACTCTTTAGGTACATGGGCAACATGATAGATAACCTTTTTATCTCCTCTAGTGTACTTTTTCTCCGTGGATTGAAAGATGAATCATATGCTAGAATGCGCATTTTTTTAACACAATAACAACAAGTACCCAGTGAAAATCACCATCACAGTTAACAGGTATGTAAACTTCATCCACTTGGTGCCTAGGTGAACCAGTAGGGAGATTAAATTCATTTATTGTGCTTCTAATTGATCTCTTAGATATAGCGAAGATCAAAACAACTGTCATGTCTTCTTGAGTGTTGATATTTATGCCAGTTGGAGTATTATAATACCTATCATATGCATGACAGATATGTTTTATGAAAAAGCAGTTGGTGGTGTGTATCTATATTCATCGGGTAGTCTTAGATTTTCCTTTTTCTGGAGATAATAAAGGACTACATCAATATGCTACATACAGATGCCAATAATAATCAATGTTAGATACATATAAAAAATAAAAAAAATGAGAATGTATCACATGTTTCAAGAAAGTATGAATCATATATATTAAAATACTTCATCGGTCCAACATTTATTATTTTGGAACATGTTATAGAATCAATTTTTATCTCATGGGTGTGCGACAATGAAATTCATGTAATCAAAATAAAAAAATCTTGATTTATGAGAATAATGATTTTCTTTTGATTTCCTGGAAATTGAACAAATGTTTTGTTAGAGTTATATATATAATGAATTAAAAATATTTAAAAGTTCTTAACCAAATTTACTTTTTTGCATGTGTGCTAAGAAGCCCTTTTGCAATCCAGTCACAAAACTCCTCCATCAATTCCTTCGAATGTTAATGGCATATCTCATACCCTTCGAATGGAAATTTCTGACACATGTCGAGCTGCACCTTCTATTTTCCCTTATCGCTTGATCTAAATGTGTTAAAAATAGAGATTGAAAAAAACTTAGATCAATTCCTTTTGCGTTGAGCAGGAGGTGGCAGATTCAACATGTACCAAGATTTCTTTCCCTACAATCTATGATTGCTTAGGACTGCCTGTTACAATCTCCTTGCATTCTTCCTGGGTAACAACATTCAAAGGCTTAACGTCAACTAGAGTGTGAAAATGAAACATAATTTGAGCTATTTCAGTCTCAATGTCAGATAAAATGAAAGTTGATATGGTGGAATCCTGTAGATGTAAGATTAGTTGTAGTAAAACAAGTTGTACTAGTAAAAAATGTATATTGATTAAGGAACTTTACTGTCTCATCCATGTGTCTTAGATTGTGTCGCACTCCAAATGGATCATCTTCTGTTCTTGTTGGTTCTTCAGTGGGCCCTGGTACATCACCAACTTTAGTTGGTGGATCTGTTAAAGCTTTCATCATGGCTTGTACATCCTGTAATCAAAGCACATTGTAGTGTATCATATTACATGATTCACAAGAATATACATAATTCATCTTATATATGAATGAATCATATATTGTCTAAGCAAAGTTATAAAATATGGTATACTTATTAAAATAATATGTATGAATCATTATAAAGCATGATTCATCATGTATCATTGTAAAGAAATGAAGGATATAATTAATTATTTAGCAAATAGATTTTTTTTAAAAAAAACTTATTCTGCCTTAGGAGCATCTGGCGTCACTTGTTCCTTTGGGTGTTGAATCTTGGATGTGTCATGAACTTATAATCATTTAAATGTAAGTGAAATATTTTAAATTTTACTAAACTAAGTGTATCAAATGTAGTAGAAAATATAAAAATGTATACCTCAGAAGATCCTATAGTATAACCAATGTCATCGACTATCTCATTGTCAACAACATTGAGATCAGTCATGGCTACATCATTAATGAAGGGTGCGTTAGGTGGTTCTGGTGTTTGATCATTTCTACCAATTTCATCCATATGAGGTGATTGACCACACTCATCCCCTTGATTTTGAGTGGATGTGTCGACATGATCCGTGATCTACAATGTACATCCATAAATGAATTTAGAAACTATATATAATGTATTGTTAAAAAAGAGAACATACCTTAAGAGATGGGTGAACACCCTGAGTAATTGCATTAAACGATGCATTATAATTTGAGTCAATTTTTTCTTCTAGGCGTCTGAACTTCTGGTTAATCTTATAGAACAAAAATGTAAAATTATATAGATGCTTCATGATAAAAGATATATTTCAATAAATTCATGAAAAAAAGTTTAGCAAAACTTACATATCTCTTTATATATCTTTTGATCTCCATGATAGTGACTATGTCCATTTTTTCCTTCGGATCAGATGGATGTTTAGAAGAAATGGAAAGACCAGCAACCAATTTTTGGAAACTTCTTGTCACTGATTTGGGAGTGGAGACTGGCTTCCTTATAGAAGGATTAGTGACTTTTTCAAGAACATCTTGTACTGGAGTTTCATTTTTCCTGCCAGTATTCCTTACTCTTTTCGAAGCTGGCGGAGAGGATGTACCACAACACTCTTGGAGTTTCTTATCAAATGCCCTGGGGGTTCAGAAGTGAAGTCTTCAAACTCTGAAGGTTCTATAGTTTTTGATTCACTGCTTGAGGGTATTACTCCACTATCAGGTATGTAATCAACTCCAAGCAAGTCAAATACAGCAAGTTTATTTGTGTAGGCATAATATTTGTATATTTATGCTAAAAAAAATACATAAATTATTTAATAAACACTACATATACTTGTGCATAAAATTGGTTCTTTGGTTGATTCAATGAATCATATGGCCTAATGCCTCAAGGTATTATGAATCATTTGATTTGAATAATAAAAATTACATATGTATCATGTAATTTGATACAAAATAATTTAGGTGTATCATTAATATATAAATAATGCATGGTGAACTGCTTTATATGTATCATGTATTCAGATGTACATATAGTCATGTTGGAGCTTCCTAAGAATTATGAATCATGAATTATTGATTCAAATGAATCAGCTGTGTATTTATGAATCAGCTATGTATTTATAAATCATGAATATTGATTCAATTGAATTTTATGTACTAACTGAAATTAATGCTAAAATATTTAGGTAATCTGAGCCAAAGACAATCTATAAACAGATCTACACATGTTGTAAAAAAATATTGTGTACAAAAAGTATGAAAAAATACCTCACTAAACATGCCAGACAAAAAACTTTCATATTTTGGTTTCTTTGCAACCACTTTTGTTAGAACCCGTATTCTTGCGCATTGGAGCGATTGCGGAGATTTGGGACCAATTTTGCAATGAATATATATATATATATATATATACACACACATGTGTGCATAAGGTTTCTTTATAATTCTAGAACATTGTATTCTTATCAAATTAGTCAAGAGTGTTTAATTAGGTGGATCCACTCAAGAGGTGTTTGAATTTGATTGGAGCATGTGTATGGATGGGACCTTGAGTAAGTTAATATATCTATATGTATATCACATACTAGGTCATTCCTTCTCCTCCATACTTAGAAAAAAAAACAGAAACTTGAAGAAGCCCTGAAGACTGCTCTTGGGTGAACAGTATACCCTCCAACAATTCATTTTTTTCAATCTTTCAACTATTTGACGCTACAAGCCTAGTTTATGGGACCCTCCAAGTAGAGTGGGAGCGTTGGATTTCCAAGGAAGCACCTAGAAACTCAGAATTCACGATTTGAAGTTCTTAAGGGATTGACAATGTATGTTGAGTTTCTTTTGGCTTGAGTTAAATTTAAAGCTTGTAGGGGTGTTTGTGAACGTTATATTGCAAGGAAAAACTTTGGAGAATTACTTGTTTAAGTTAATTGTGAAATCTTCAAGTGGGTTCGAAATTGGGGATTTTGGATTTATGAAGTTGTTTTGTTTTAGAATCTTGTGTTTGTATTTAATTGTTGTAGAAATTATTCTTATGGGGTGAAAGAAGTATTATAAATTGTTTATATACATTCTTGAAAGGTTGGTCGAGTTTGGACCCTTATTGTAATGAAATGTTGCGTTTTGACGTTGTAAGGTTTCATTTGACATTTGAATGATGCAAATTAGTTCTTGGAGTATGTAGAAGTGTTTGAATATGATAGGTATGTATGGAAATGACATGCTGCCCTGTTTTTCCATTTTGATGAGAAAATGAAATTCGTTAGCGAATTAGTGAAGTTTTGGACTTAGAAAGGCTCTGAAATGGGGCTGAGATAGAGCCCCAGGATGGCCTAATTTAACGAAAAATGTTGGCGAAATTTTTATAGAATTTTGGAGTAAAACTTAGAAGTTAAAACTCGTAAAGGAGTCTAACTAACTATGATGCTATTGTGATGTTTGTAGACGTTGGGCGTCTGGAAGAATAGATTGGATTAGTTTGACGTTGGAGTTAATTTAGCGAAGAAAGAGAGGTATGTAAAGCTTTCCATCTCTTGGCATGACTAAGTTAGAAATATAAAATGTGATAGCGTTTGAAAAGTCCTTCTATGTTTCCAATTTGAGCTTAAATATGTTTTTGTTCCTTCCTAATGACTTTAAAGAAACTAGTTCTATCTTGATTCCTATGAACTTAAAGTTTACAAGTTGAAAAATTTTGGTACCTAGAGTGTGGTAAGTTTATTAATTATGGAAGCTTGATCCGTTTGTTAGTTATAAAAGTTTGATAATTTTGTCAACTATCTAAATTTGATCATGGAAACTTCAATTTACAAATTTTGACAACTTGGAAAGAGTTGGAGAATAAACATTATGTTGAATTCTAATATGTATAGTTTGGCGTAACTAATGTTTTGTTTTCAAGTATGAACATTTTGGTACAAGTAATGCTTTATTTTCAAATGTGAACATACTATTGAACTCTTGGACTTATGAAATAGAATTTTCATGCATATGACCTCTCACGACTCTACTCGTGCCAACTATGATTTCATTCACCGATTCCTGGGCTGGTTATTATCGTGCGTAATATAATATATATATATATATTGAAGTTGATTGGATATGACGGGGTCGGCTCGGCCCAAGGGTCGGCTTCGCTTAGTTCGGTGATGTGGTGAGATTGGGCCTTTGGTTTGGTGGCTTTATGCCACATTTACTACAGGATAACTGAGTTCAGGGACACAGGCTCACTTATCCTACATTTATGTTTTGCGTTGGAGATGTCGGGATTTGAACTTTCTAGTGTGATGCTGTGGTATGGCGCGAGCTTGGAGGTCGCCATCGTTCCGGTCCGTTAGGCATCAGTTTGGTATTTTGAAAAGACAAAAGAAATATTCCTTTGATATTTGCATATGAGTCTGATCTTTTATACCTCTGTTTGGACTATTACTCTCGTTTACAATTGGTACTTTTTGCTTTACATATTCGGTACGTACTTCGTACTGACCCCCTTCCTTCGGGGGCTGCGTTTCATGCCCACAGGTACAGACGCACAAAGTAGCGGACCACCAGCTTAAGACCCCAGTTTGTAGTTTGAAGAGCTCCCTTGCTTCGGAGCCATTTTTGGTATATATGCTACTTCATTACTTTATATTATACTCATTTGTGGGTACGACGGGGCCCTGTCCCGTCTTATAATTCAGTATGTCTGTATAGAGGTTTGTGGACTCCTATGAGTGTGGGATATGTCAGTCAGTCTGTATATCATGTACGTATGTCGGGTATGTGGGACATGTCAGTCAGTCTGTATATTATGTATGTATGTTATGTTTGTTGGACGATTTAACCGCAGTGGTGATCTTCTTGGCCCACGTGTATATATGTTGGTTCTGTTTATTGGGATTGTCTATATGCAGGGTTCGATTAGCTAATAAAACAAAGGAAACTCTGCCAAAATTTCTGTAAGTGAGTTAATTATTATGATTGGAGTCTGACTTAGCAGTTGTGTCAGGGTGTCCCAATGGGGCACCAGTCACGGCTCCGGGATTGGGTCGTGACAGAGGTGGTATTAGAGCGGTCATTCCTCGGAGTGTCTACATGTCTAGTAAAGTCCTGCTTATCGGTGTGTCATGCACCACATCTATAAGCAGGAGGCTACAGGACACTTCGTA
>DF363934.1:1908-24028 GCA_000787875.1 Solanum virginianum | reverse complement strand
GCTCGCTTGGTCCTATCTTTGTCGGTTAGGATCTTTTCCCACATATGTGTTATGTATTATGTAAGTTGCATGGTTTACAAGCATGTTTACTTAAAGCATTGATCATATACGACATATTGACATTGTATCTTTTTTTTATATCTTACGCATTTTGATTACATTGGCGTATGTATTTGTTGCATTGCATCCTGCATACTTAGTACATTCAAACATACTAATGCATACTTTGTGCCTACATGATATCACCATGTAGGGACTGGAGCTCCATTTGATCATCCTCCTTCTCCACGTGGCTAGTTCGATCTTTGAAGCAAGCTTTGGTGAGTCCTCAACTCCGAGGACAATATCTATCTATCTCATATTATGTAGAGACTCTTTCTTTTTGTTGGATGTTTGCTATTATGAGGGTGAGCCTGGAAAATGTCTTAGCCCCGCTCCATTTCCCTGGAAAATGTCTTAGCCCCGCTCCATTCCCCTGGAAAATGTCTTAGTCCCGCTCCATTCCAAGTTAGAGGTGTATGTTGGATATTATGATGTACTTATGCTATGAACTTGGCTCTTTTATGTTTTTATAAATATCAAGGCTTCCCTTAGTCCAGCTTCCCTTTTTATTATATCTCTTGCTGTCGTTTATTTTGCTTCCGTGACTAAGGATGTATGAATGATGTGCTAAGAGGCTTATTTGGGTCCCTTCGGGTTCCTATTCACCGTGTCACGTCTAGGCCCTAGGCTTGGGTCGTGACAAGGTTAGTAGGATTAGTCGAGTCTTTATATCCTGTGGTGTCAGTATTCATCTTATGTGTGTCAATTTTATTGTATTTACTTTCTATCATTGCTTTTCATTCTTAGTTGTCCTTTCTGTTTCCTTTTTATTTTTTTCATATCTAGTTTATTCTACTTATGAATTTTTGAGACGAGGGTTCCCAAGAAACAATCTCTCTACCCTCTATAAGATAGTGATAGACCCCACTTGTGGAATTCCATTGGATATATTATTGTTGTCGTAGTAAGTATAAACTTGCATCTATTTTCATATTTGAAAAATATAAAACCATAATATGAAATTCCTAAAACGAGATAAAACCTCATGTCTAAATGTCAACTTAGAAATAATAATAATAATAAAATTATTGGCATCTTAATCAATGAACATTATTTGGTACACACTAAAAATGAGATAAGGGGGTAAATATTTGTGTCCCCCCCAATTATGTGTAGTCAAAAAAAGGTGCAATTGCAGAATAAAGGTATATTCAACTGGTAATCTCATTTATGGCCAACTCCCCACGGCAAGATCCTCTACTTGTCACTCTTCTTCCACTCGGTGTATATATGCATTTTTGCTAGTGTTTGGGTGCATTGAACGCAAAATATTTCGACAATTGTCAATGGATTTCATATCCTGCTTGTCGTTCCCATCATCTATTGCGCCTAATGGAAACTGTGGGAGCAATTGCCCATCATGCTACAATGATATCAGCAGTAAAGCCAATTTGTTGAAGCAGCAATCTTACGTCTTCAGCAAATACCAGCGATCTAATTTCAAGATTCAACTTGTTCCTCGAATGGAAGCTCAGGTAACGAAATCCCATCATCTTTTCTTGTGTTGTGTTAAACACTTGTTTCAGCAGTTCAGCTAGTAGACACTTTTATAAAGTTGATCAAGTAGACATACTTGTTTGTCTATTCAAATTCTTTTATTTAGATATATTTTAGCATCATAGCTTCTAGAGAAGTTTGTCAAAATCCTTATTGCGGTGTTGTTATTGACAGGAATCTGTAGAAAATTTATGGTTTAGGGAAGTCGAGTGTCTTGAATTAAAAGTGCAAAGTTCGATATGGCTAACTTAAAGATTATTGGGAGTTAAAGATTTAACAATGATACATCATACATCCTGTCTGTTGCTCTCTCCTTTATCCATAACTAGATTATGTGTGTATGCCTGTATCGGGGGGAAAATGTAGGACTTATGACTATCCTCTGTTTTAATAATTCTTGAAAGGAGAAAATGGTTTTTTTGTTGTCTTTTTGGTTAAGAAGCATGCCGTCAAGAATTTCTGTTAGTTTTTCCAATTTTCTCCTGGACTTCAGTTTGTTTCTTTCACAGTTGAAAGCTGAGCAACTAGAAGGCTCAGAAGCTGGTTGTGAATCTGATAGTCTACGGTGGCCTTCTCCAAATGATGAGATTCCATTCTGGAAAGGGGAGTTTCCATCTTGTGACCTCAGCTTGGGTGCTTCTGCTGGAGTAGAACAGGATTCTGATCTTTTGCACATTGTTCATGTGACAGCTGAAATGGCACCTATAGCAAAAGTCGGTGGTTTAGGTGATGTTGTTACAGGACTTGGACGTGCCTGTTTAAAGAGGGGCCATACCTATAGCTAAAGTCGGTGGCTTAGGTGACCTTGTTACAGCACTTGGACGTGCCTGTTTAAAGATGGGCCATAAAATTGAGTTTATGATTCCTTTCCATGAATGTATTCCAAAGTATTGCATCAATAAGATAGCCTTGATCAAAATTTACAACTCATATCATGATGGAAACTGGGTTGCCTGTAATGCATATCGAGGAGAAGTTTCAGGTGTTCCGGTGATTCTTATTGAACCATCCAACCACTTCTTCAAGGGAACAAACATATATGGAGGATCATACAATGAGTTAGATGCATACCTATTTTTCAGCCGTGCTTGCCTTGAATGGATGCAGGTATTACAGTAAATGTGTTATAAATTGCTTCATGGTTGATGTGTAGAAAGATTAAAACTAAATTTACTCTAATTCGACTATTCTGCTGAAACATTTTGGGTTAATTCCTTTAGGGGTCGTTTGGTACAAAAATGAATAATGGAGGGATTAGTAATGCTAGGATTATTTTTTATCCCGTGTTTGGTTTATTGCTTTCCATTTAATTTTGTGTTTGGTTTAAAATTCTATAAAAAGTTTCTTTACAATTATGCCCTTGAACTATTATGAGATTTCTATTTCAATTAATTAAATCAAAGTAGATTATTTTTTTGTGACTTCTAACTAGTTAGGAGAATAATAATTTTGTCATTATGTTTGCTAATTCTCACTTAAATTATTTGAGAATAAATAATTATAATCTTAAGAAATTCATCACTAATAAAATGTCAATCTTTAATTTAATAAAGATAGACCATCTATTATTAAAATAGAAAAGATGGTAAACAATTGTAAGATAGACAATCTATATTTATACATAAAAATTTGAAAGTTGTAGTTTTAATATAGTGTATATCTTTCAAGGCCACTCAACTTTGAGATTATATTTAACATCATTGGACTTTGTTTTGTATCAATAAAATCACTCAACTAAACTAATTACTAAAAAAAATAAATTGACATGGCAAAAGATTTTTTGTCTATTATGTAAATATGATACCACAAATAAATAAAATTTAAAGATTTGACATTTTTAAGTTATTTATTTTTATATTATGAAAATATGAACCCACAAATAAATAAATTTTGTAAAATAATTTATTTAAATAAATTTACTACTACAAAACTACAAATATAAAATATAAAATCAAGAAAATTAAATAAAAAGTGTAGAAGAATTTGAGGGACATTTTTGTCTCTATATAATCTCATGGTATTAAATCCAAGGGATTAGCTAATACCACCAAATGGGAGGTATTAGTTAAGTATGAGGTATTAACTAATACATGGATTAGTTAATACATGGGGCCAATATCTGCCAAACATAGTATTACTAATACGATTCCCCTAATCCCTGGATTATTTCCCCTAATCCCTCCTACCAAACGGCTCGTTAATCCCATGACTTATTGAGCTATATCTGATTGCGCAGTAGTTATGTACATTTGTGCACATCTTGGGACAAGTCTGGATTTTTTTGGTTTGTGATGATGGCATGTCAATATGGTTTGCTGCCTTGATCAAATGTAGTCCTAAGTTTCGTTGATTAGTTGCAGCTTCTATTCAGTAGGTTCTTGATGTCCGAATGTTTCAAATCTGCTCCTGTATTGTGAGTTGATGTCTTCCTGCAGCTTTCATGCAACAACATTATGACTGATTTTTCTGGTCAACATCCTGTTAAATTCAAGTTTAAAGATTTTAGATTATGGCAATGCCTTATCTCTTTTTTATGAGGCTCGCATTTGTGAGATTGTTCTTATCTATGGTTTCCATGAAAGATGGCATTTTCATCAACTTAATACAGGTGCTTTACCTCTGTTCTACTGGGATATGTACCAGTTTCTCTCACTCCAGGTATGCTATAGGGGCTTCTGTTTTTCATTCCGTTAATTGCTCTGAAGCAGATCTATCCGTCTGTTTTTTGCATTGACATCCCGTGCAGAAACCAAGAATTGTATTGACTATTCACAACATGGAGCATTATGGAGAATGCAGGTACACTTTTAGGCTACAAATGAAAGAAGAAATGTGGGATCAATTTTTCTAATATGTTTATGATCTGTATATATCTAACCTCTTTAAGGGTGTGTAGTCTAGTGCTAGGAGACTGTTGCACACTATAAATTAATCCCTGAAGCATTTGACTAGATGCAACATTAAAGGAAGTACAGAAACAACAAATTAAAGGAGACCATATCTAGGATGGTCTTTTGTCCTCCTTGTGATTGTTCAAATCTCTGTTTGCAGTTGTCTGAATTAGTGTCTATTCTGTATTCTCTTTTAGTATGGGCGAAATATGTTAGTTGTTGATTATGCCTTGGGGAATAACTTTGGAACGTATCCAATTTAGAGAAAGGTCTGTTAATAATACCCAGATCACTTCATTAAAAAAAAAATACTCATATCACCTTGAAATGTAAAACAATGTGTACGTTAGGGGAATATTCTGTGTTCTAAAATTCCCATTGTCAATGGGTGATACTATGCAAGCATTCTGAATAACCTTTATTCATTTCTGCAATTATAACAAGAGAAAATTTTATAGTATAGAATTTTCCAAGTGGCTTCTTCTATGTTTTTATTGGTTTTCAACTAGGGATGTCTTCAGTATTGATATTGTAATGGAATACAATACTGATATGTTCATTTGCTGAAAAAAGAGTTGTTTTATTCTTGTCCCGATCTCTCAGGGGGTTAGTGAGAGATCCGGAAAGGCTCAGTTTGTCAGTAGTAGAAGTGACAAACATATATTCTTGTCCCGATCTCTCAGGGGGTTAGTGAGAGATCCGGAAAGGCTCAGTTTGTCAGTAGTAGAAGTTAATTCAAGAGTGTGGGAACGTTTGAAACTTGAAAGTCATTGTTGCAATCTAGAGATGGAAATGGGCCATGGCGGGTTGGGAAAGAGTGGGTTAAGTTTTTCCCTGTGTTGATTGATACTGACAGCTTAATTATAGGAGTAGAATCATATTGTATTGGATGTAATTCATTGTGTTGATCACATGATATTGTCTTTCCTTATTCAGTCTTAGGACTCATTGTATAAGTACGCATTCTCATGGGTTGTATAATCATCAAGAAATACAAATAACTTTTTCTTCTTCTTGAAATCTTCATGGTATCAGAGCCATTGCTTCCTTTTTGAGGTGATTTATCTCCCTCACAGCTTGAGGGTTCTGTTTCTATCTAAGAGGTCAAGTTTTCTCTCTCTAGGTTGGATGTTCACAATACAATCTCCCTCGTTCTTATTCCAGTTATCAATGAGAAAATCTAATGATATACGGGGAAGGACTCAATTGCCTCATCACCTTCTCTTGCACCCTTTTGACCCTCAATCATGCCTCTGATAGATGATCTCCTATTGCTGTAGAAAATGTTTTTGCTCAACTCAAAATTGTCATCCCATTTGGAAATTCCTTGAGTTATCATCATTTATCTGCATACCAGTGCATTTCTTTTTTTCAATGGTCTTCTGTATTTATTCCTAGGTTTACTAGTAAGGCATTAACAGATCATTGTTGGAGATCAACAATGGTTGGTGAAGTGCGTGTGTCTATTCCAGTGAGGCTTATGAGTTACTATCATTGGCGATTGATCACTCCACAATTGGTTATCACTAGGTGTATGCAGTAAAGGTTGTGCAGCTAACTTAAGTCCACTTTGTCGTCAAAGGATGAATTCAAGTTTAAAGATTTTAGATTATGGCAATGCCTTATCTCTTTTTTATGAGGCTCGCATTTGTGAGATTGTTCTTATCTATGGTTTCCATGAAAGATGGCATTTTCATCAACTTAATACTAAACATGCATTTCTTTATTGAAAGTAAGAGGAGGATGTCTATATGAAATGGTCATCCAAGTTTGTTGCTTACGAAGATTTCTATCCTGTATGTCGATGTTGGCATCAATGTCTGAAGCAGTCATTGTGGCTTTGATTGGAAGTTTCTAATATGTAGCTCAACAATTTGGCTTAATTTGTAGCGAGTCAAACCATTTTATCTTCTATTTATTTTTGACTTTTTCTTTTGATCAAGTAAATGTAGTTTCGTTCATAAACATGACCAAATACTTGGATGTATTCAAGGTTTATACCAAAAGGTAAAAAATTTAGAAAAAGAATGATTCTCTACAAATTCCAGTCTATCTTCTTTACAACTGGGAACTTTATGGATGCACCAAAAGAAAAGAAGGAATTGGAGGCTACTTCTCAACTTTAAAAACTCTACTCTATCCCTTCAAAAGTTCTATTTCTCTCTCACCGCACCACCCACATAACGCTCGCCTATGAAAGGTGTCATGAGATTGGAAAGAAGGGAAACTTAGTCCATGTTATATTGGTCCTTACCAAATTATAAAGCAAGATGGGAATGTGGCTTATGAGATAGAGTTGGCCTCTATTCATCTCGTGTTTCACATCTCGATGTTGAAGAAGTGTTTGGGAGATCCTTCATTGGTGGTTCCTATTGAGAGTGTTGGGGTAAGTGATAATTTGTCCTATGAGAAGATTCTGGTCCAAATTCTTGGTCACCAAGTTCGCAAGTTGAGGACCAAAGAGGTTACATCTGTTAAGATTCTAAGGAGCAATCAATTTGTTGAAGAAGCTACATGAGAAGCTGAAGAAGATATGAAAGCCAAATACCCACATCTATTTGTGCCTACCAGTGATTACGCTGAAGGTACAAAGCATCAATTCTTTCACTGTTCTTTGCATAGCCCAAGAAGTACCTAACCACCTAAACATATCCCACCATAACCTCATGGAAAGACCACAATGAAGAAGAAGATGATCCATGTCCTCTCCCACCTCCTTATGCATATAACACCAGCTGATGCGGACAACCTTCCGCTTTCTAAGATCCCCATCAATATCACCCCTTTAGTAGCTAATCAAGTGAAAACACACACCTTCCTTTGCACCTTAGGTCCCAAGTAGTGTTACAAGGGAAAATTACCTCTTTCCTAATCAACATTTTCGCATGAAAAGGCTTAATATGGAACATATCATTCTTCCCCAAACCCTACCACAAAGCATCAGGAATATCAACCACTATATCTTTCTTATGGAGTAGAGCTGAAACTTAGTCGGCTCCCAATCGTAGAAGTTCCTCTTAAATCGCGAGTCCCAAAAAGTCTCTCCACTGTGTGCCTCCCTAATTTGTTGTCTTCC
The DNA here is from genome assembly GCA_000787875.1 of Solanum virginianum. Classification (NCBI taxonomy): domain Eukaryota; kingdom Viridiplantae; phylum Streptophyta; class Magnoliopsida; order Solanales; family Solanaceae; genus Solanum; species Solanum virginianum. Next base: position 16,462 of record DF363934.1, on the reverse strand, counting down.
ATTTCTTTGGCAAGATATTCTGAGTAAGCTAGGAAAATCATATTTCAATAAATATTCTCATACCACTTATATCCCTAAAATTTAACTATCCCATCTTATACCTTGAATGAGATATTTGCTCCGAAATCATCCCATCCCTTCATGATATTCTTCCACGAACCAACCCAAGAGGCATAGTCACATCTCTAGTTCTCCCACTCTCCTTCCAGTGCCCCATATTTAGTAACTATCACCCCCTCCAAAAAGCATTTACCTCCACCCTGAATATCCACAACAATTTACCAAGCAATGAACAACTTTAAGTCTTTAATACCAAGCCCTCCCCACTTATTTGAAGATGTGACAGTGTCCCACTAACCAAATGAAGCTTCCTTGCCCCATCTGCTGCGTTGTAAAGCAAATTTTGTGAAGCTTTTCCAACTTTTCTGTGACTGAAGCTGGATCGTGAAACAAAGACAAGAAGTAGGTGGGAATATTCGATAAAGTGCTCTTGATAAGTACTTTTGTCTCACCTTTGGACAAATGTTTCTTCTGCCACCCTACTAATCTCTTCTTGTCCCTCTCAAGAACCAGGTTTCACACCCTAAGATCCTTGTTTGAAGCACCTAGCGGTAATCCCAGATTAGTAGTTGGAATTTGGAAGAGTCTCAACTCTATAATTCAAAACTTGAGCAAGCGATTCAATGTCGTTCACCTCCAGATAGGTATAATTTCACAACAACAACATACCCAGTGGAATTCCACAAGTGGGGTCTGGAGAAGGTAGAATGTATGCAAACCTTGCCACTACCTCATAGAGGTATAATTTCACACTTTCTTAAATTGATTTCAAGGCTTGACACCACCTAGAACCAAGTGAGCACTTGGCCTAGATACTATAATTGGGATGCTGTGTCACTAAAAACAAGGTATCATCTGCAAACAAGTGAGAAACTAAGACTGTCCCAATTCCCCAACTGCTGTAATGAAACCTTCGAGAATCCTCCCATAACAACTTATCCATCATCCTACTCGGTGCTTCCATTACTAAACTGAACAACATCAGAGATAGAGGTTCCCCTTGTCAGACCCCTCGAACTCCCAAAGAAGCCGCAAGGATTGCCATTCACCAACATTGAATATCTCACTGAAGAGATGCAAAATCTTATCCATCTTCTCCATTGAACCTTAAATCCCTAATGTAAAATGGAGTCAAGGAAGCTCCAATTCACATGATCATATGCCTCATCAATATCTAATTTGCAGAACACGTCTTTATTATATTTTTCTTGACAGTCATTTGGATGCATTTTGACTGATCAAGACTATCCAGGTTAGGGACTTATTTACAAAGATTACTTAGATTTTTTAGTGTGGAGAATAATTCATAATATTTCTTTTCTACTATATATAAGCGGCTAAAAGCAGGCAGCGGTCGGAGTACATGCCTGCTTCAGCTGCTTGCTTATGTAGGCAGCTGCTGATTGACGTGTCAGCTTCAACTGTTTGATTTTATATTATTTCTATTAATTATTTCTTTAGCTACTTCAATTATGGTTTTACAATATTTACCCCATATTGTTCAACTATTTCAACTATGATTTTACAATATTACCCTTAATATGCAACGAGGTTAAAAGAACTATACATCAAAGTAATTACCAATTTATAAATTTAAAAGATTTGTTAAAAATTTAAATGGTGCTTGAACATAAAGGGGAGTTAAGTTGCTCAAGCAGGCAACAGGTCGACATGCCTACTTGAGCAACTTGAGGGTATATCTATAATTTTTCGATGGTTCTGCTATTTTAATTTGTTTGTCTTATTTTTAGTGTTTTATATATTTAAAAATTGTGCAAAAAATACTATTAATCCAGAAAATAGCCTCTCTACCTCTATGAGGTAGGTGTAAGGTCTGCGTACATTCTACCCTCCCCAGACCCCACTTGTGGAATTCCACTAGGTATGTTGTTGTTGTTGCAGAAAATGCCTTTAATCATGATATTTGACCACTTAAAATAGTTTTAAAAACATGTTACGTAAAAGTATAAAAAAAAATATTATAAATCGTGATAATTGACAACTTCAAATTTCCGTAAATCTAGATAATTAACAATAGTAATATATCTATATATGCAAATTAAATAAAAATACTATAAATCACAAGAATTAACAACTTAAAATATTTATAGAACATACAAAAAGTTCAATTAACACTCAAATCAGTGTCACATAAATAAGTAAAATGACATAAACATAATATAGATCACAATAATTTAAAAACTTAAAAATTATACAACAACAACAACAACAACAACAACATACCCAGTGTAATCCCACAAGTAGGGTCTGGGGAGGATAAAATGTACGCAGACCTTACCACTACCTCATAGAAGTAGAGAGGCTGTTTGCTGGAACCCTCGTCTGAACAACCCATCAGCAGAATATAATAGATCATCCTTATCTCTGCCACATGCATCTTCTGGACATGTGCTTTTTTGATTGGCCAGCACTCTACCCCATACAGCAAGGATGGTCTAACCACCAATCTGAAAAACTTACCTTTGAGTTTAAGTGGTATCTTCTTATCACACAATACTCCAGAAGCAAGCCTCCATTTAGTCCATGCTGCCCCAATGTGATGTGTGACATCGTCATCGATATCGCCACTATTCTGGATGATGGACCTCAGGTACTTAAAGTTTTCCCTCTTGGGGATAGGTTGGGTGGCAAGCCTCACATCCACGTTTGCTTCATCCCTCTCAACACTGAATTTGCACTCCAAGTATTCAGTTTTGGTCCTGCTTAATTTGAAAACTTAAAAATTATAAGCTATAAAAAAATTTTGACTTTTGAAATTTTATCAATGCCACATAAATTGGGACAAGAGGAGTAACATATGTTATTTAAAAATTACATTTAAAAAACTATAATTCACAATAGTTAATAATTTAAAATATTTAAAAATCACATTAAAATTTAATTGACTTTCTAAATTTTGTCTATATCATATGAATTGAGATACAAAAATAACAGATATTGGGCTCGTGCTGGCACAAGCACCGATGTCTAATCTCATGTATATATTTGTATTCTAACTATTTATCAGTTTGTATTGAACCTACGTTCTATTGAAGGAGTTGTTCTTCTATAGTGTTAATCAATCAATTGAAAATATGTTCTCCTCTATTCACTTACTCTTCAACTATTTTTCATTCTCTCCTTCCCTCCTACCTTGAAGCAGTTGTTCTACAAAAGAATATGTGATGCATGCATGCAAGCAATGCCCATATACATATATTTTTCTGTTGTTTGCTCACTTTGGAACCTTTGGTTTGCTTGAGTGGTGGTTTCTATTGTCACATTTTGTAAGAATCAGTCTGTTTCTAACTGACACCCACTTCAGAACTTGATTGGTTCTCTTGCATGGTGGTTTTTGTTGTCATATTCTTTTAAGAACTCTGTTTCTTTCTAACTAAAAAGCTCTTTTTTGTTTTGTTTTATGACTATAACTGCAAACTGACCGTTGCAATGCAACTGCAGCTGAACTCCAAGTACTATCTCGTCAATTTGTTAATATAAGAGGCTAAAGAGACTCTTAGTTCTATCAAAATCTGCAGGGATTTGATCTGTCAAATATACATACTCCTTCTCTAACCTTTTTTGCTCCAGTTCATTGCTGGATCACTTTGAACCAGCTATGTAACAGAGTAAAATTGCTGTAGTTTGTTTTCCCTTTGCTTTCTTAAAAAAGCCATGATTCAGTCTGCTGCTAAGCTAAAACTAGAAGGATGTGAAGCTAATAGTTGGTAGCTGAGTCTGATGCAAACAAGTCTTTTAGATTTACCAAATTCTTCTCATGGTCTTCCTGTAATTTCTTTGACAGGCAAGAGCAACTCAGTAAGTTTGGTCTTGATGGATCTGCCTATGCAACTGAAGACAAGGTGTCCTCATTTATTGAAGATTTAGTTATCATAATTAGTGCAGTCTATGTTGTTTTTTCACTTTAAGGTATTATCAAGAATCCAATGCTTCTGTGAAGTGGTTTAGAGCTCTGAATGTGTTATATTATAGGCTTGCAGCCACTTATTTGTGCGTTTCTTTTATCTTTAGGGTACTGTCTCCTTTACCCTGAATAAATTGCTTTATTCTCAATGTGGCAGGCTGTAGATGATCGCACAGTTGGCCATAATCCAGAGAGGTTAAGTTTGTTGAAAGGTGGCATAGTATACAGCAATGCTGTAGCGTAAGTTAGCTAAATCTAATGCAGCTACTTCATTCGCCTACAAGGTTTGCTCTTTCTGGTGTGAAATTAATTTTCCCCAAATGACGTTGGTCCAGTTTTATCAGCGAATTTCCCTTTTCATTTCTCCCTACTATAACTGTTTTCTTCATAAATTAAATTAATCAGTCCAGTTGTTACATCTCCTCCCTTTTCCTTTTACAAGAACTTTAACCTCATTACTCATGTTCTTAATTCTCCTGTTTTGCTTCTCCTGTTTTGCTTCTTGTGTCATCTCATTTGTACCACCTCTTTTGCACAAGCAGAATAAGAGATTATTCTCCAGTTGCAACTTTATATTTTTAATATGGTGAATCACCAAATCACCTGAATCACAATCTGATGGAATTAATTAAATCAAAGTCTTGCCTAGTTGCCATCCTTGTAGAATCACTGGAAGATGTTTTAAAAGGAGTTACAAATTGTTTGACTAGTTCAACTTAGCAAGAGAACAATCTTTGCTTACTCGGAGTAGGAAATTTTACATGGTTACGCACATTGATTTCTTCAGCAAGTTCTCCATGAAGGAAGGTATTTTTTATCCCAACTGATAATGGTGCCTTAGAAACAAGTGCAATTTTGGCCAACTGGAAAAGACCCATAAAACTGAGATTATATTCTTTGGTAAACAGTCAAGCTTTAAGACTATCAATCTTCTTATCTGGTCCTACCTTAACTGTCAACGTCCAACAAAATCCAACTATAGTTTTTACCTTTGAGAAACAAACTATGTCCTCAAGTACCCATTTCCATGTAAATGGGTCATTTTCTCAACCATAGCCTAGTCCCAGCTAAGATGAGTCATTGGAAAGTGGATAAGTTTGTAACAAGAACATGATATGAAGGTGAGAAATAGTGCTAACTTATGAAATTGAAATAGTATGAGGATTGGGAATAGACTGGATACCTCTGCAAAGAGGAACTGTAAAAAATCGACTGATGTTTCTTCTCATGGTATTTCTGCAAAATGCACTTAATGAGTAGTGACTCATCCTACCCAAATCAATAAGCTGAATGAGTTTGACCTTGATATAGAATCAAATGAGTAAGAAATAAGGAAAAATCTCAATAGAAGTTACATTGACTAAGATGAAGTATTTGTTTGTAGTGGGATCGTAGCGTTCATAAGATTTTGAAAATTGGAATGCCTAAATAAACATAGACTTTCCTTTTTCATGTCCAAAGGTGAGATTGTGCAAAGATTGTACAGCTATACAGATCATGAAAGCAGAAATTGACTTTGATTTTGATATAGAATCAACTGAGTTCTTCTATGCTGCAGAACAAAGGAAGTCTTCCAATTGATTATGTAACAATTAGTGGGAATATCAATACGAAAATGAAAGGAACATGAAGATGTATAAGTTATTTGCAACGTGTTCTATTCAAAGTTATTTTGTCAAGAAATATGCGAACATGCTAGATGCAGGATGACTTGGAGAGAGATAAAAGATGAGAAGGATGTGGAAAATATATTAAATATTCTATAAAGCACCACATTGATTACAAATGTTATCATAAAATAAGATAACATGGAAGAGCTGTCAATTAGTTTTCATTCTTTAGTTGTTTAATTGGATAAATGCAGTATAGAGCTCAAAGTGCAGAAATGGGATGAAAAAAGTATAACAATCTATATCTTGATCTATTTCTACAACAGATATCAAGAGCAACAGGAATAGCTATCAAATAAAACTAACACAATTTAGTGTAAACAACTTCAAATGTAAGTGTTCCCTATTCTGGATTAACTTTGAGAAGACTTACAGCGTGTGTCGCAAACTAAGATGACTCACACTCTAAATAAGGCATTGTAGACTGATTTGGGACTATCTTTTTGTAACTTGGAGATATAAGCATGTTTCAAATGGATATGAAGTAGATAAGAGGCACCAAAAGTAAAAACAGCTGGGCTTTTCGGACTGAATAACTGATACAAGTGTTGTTGACTTGTGTCCTTTTCTAATTATTTGCCCCTTACTGAATTCGTGCAGAATGACAGAATTAACTAAACAAATATTGAACAATTTAAGTTTTTGGTAAGTTTATTAACAGATACAGGATTTTGTGGACAATCAGATGCTAAAATCATTGAAGTTAAAGGAAATGAAGGAAAAGGGGATCTGTACCTAATAACTACAATTTGCTCGTACTAACTTTTTTCCTTCCTTATGTCTGGTTTTAAGTCTGAAATTTGGGAAAAATTTGAAGTTTTCACTCATAAATCTACTACAGGCTATCCTGAGCTTGTAACAGCTATTGGAATTACATTTCTGCAGCCACTACTTTTGTCCAACAGTACTTTTGTCCCCCCCAGAAAAAGGATATATGAACTATCTTCATTCATTATTCCATCAAAAACAAAAAACTATCTTCTTTCTTTAATTTCTCTTCTTAATTTCAGTACAGTTTCACCAACCTATCTCAAGGAGACACTCTGTTCTGGATGGCTTTCTGGTGCTTTGATGAGAAACCGTGATAAGTAATGTCTTCAGCACTTACCATTAATAATATTTCCTTGTTACATTAATCTCTGTTTCATGAATCCTGCTTCAGCCTCTCTTTCTGAATCTCTGTAGAAATTAGCATGTGACATATTTAATATCATGCCAATTACTATTAAATTTTCTCTCTTTTACTTTGCTTTATTATTATTTTTTTTGGGTATCTGTTATCCTAATAAAGCTGTTTAAACGAGTTATCTTATCATTCAGGTATTCTGGCATTTTAAATGGGATCGATACTGAAATTTGGAATCCAGCAATAGATATTTATTTGCCTGCTAAATTTGATGGTAACTATTTCTGTGATGTTGTAGAAGTACTTAGATATCACTTGCTTTGAGCTACCATTGCATATGTTTTCCCTGTATGAGCGATGCTAATGTTGGTATAGATTCAAACAGATTACGTCTTAATCCAAAATATTAAAAAAGATCACCTCACCCACCTTGGACATGCGGAAGCACAATGGAGTTTGATTTTCCTTTTTTCTTTTTCATTTGTTTGAGCAATGTAGCCACAGGGTTCATGCAGAGGAGTTAACCCAAAAATTGTCACAATCAGTGTTGTCCATCAACTGCCCCAGGGTTGCATAGGGTGACTTCACATTATTTCGTGATACTCATTGGTCCAATGTATCTAAATAAAGACAAGCGCAAGAAAAGGGCTTCAATTAAAACCCACTACCCAAGGCTCATTCAGCAGATATATGGTTTTTGTTCTTGTATTGTTCTCTAGGTATTGGGGTGATGCATAGGGTAAGATAATTGTAATTTTTTAAAAACAAATCATTGCTGCTGCAGGAATTTCCATTCTCTTAGAGAGGTCAAAATTTACTGAGTATTGCCTTGCTCTGAAAGACGCTAGGAACTTGCACTTAATAGACTTGCTGTTCAATAAGATAACATGGAAGAGCTGTCAATTAGTTTTCATTCTTTAGTTGTTTAATTGGATAAATGCAGTATAGAGCTCAAAGTGCAGAAATGGGATGAAAAAAGTATAACAATCTATATCTTATCCAAAAAAAAAAGGTAGGACAATTTTAATGAAATCCTTTTGGCTTGTGAATAAGAATTAATCCTGGCAAGTTTTTGGGAATTTCAAAAGCTTTTTAATCATAGCTCAGGGGCTTGTCCTTAGGCTCTATACTCTGGTTTTACCAGCTTGCTGCTTTCTTGATCCGATTTCCATGGTCACTGGAAATTACCAAACTCATTATGTGTTCCTAAAAGCCTCATGATCCACTCTGTCAATATTGGTTACGACAGTAGTGTCATAGGTAGTTCTAGTCGTTGGTTATTGAATGTCATTGAGTTACCAAAGTACGGCGTGATGTGAATTTGCCAGCAGAAGGGAAAAGTATGTATCTTGAAGTTCAGTCCAATATTTCTATTATGTCTTCCAGGATGATCCTCATGTAGACGTCTGATCCAACTTTGATCTTTTCAGTTAGAATAAACCATGATCCAGTATTTCCAGTATTTGGATGCTCTCTTTACACATTTTTCCTGCTTAGGAATGTAATACTCCTTTCACATCTCTGGTATTTGGATGCTCTCTTTACACATTTTTCCTGCTTAGGAATTTTCAGCTTTGGGAAGCTCTTGCTCCTTTTAAGTATATTGCTTCAGATTCTAAGAGCTGTTACATGCATCAGACCTTTCTGTTGTTTAGGAGTTAATTTTCATCAGTGGATTCACTTAACTTGACTTGGACTGCTTCACTTATACATTTTCTATAAAATGTGCAACCTATTTACAGTCAACAACTTAATGTCCTCATGGTTCCTGCTTTGCCATTAATCGGCTCGTTTCTTCATTACTTATACTAAGCCTTTCTTTTCAAACCACATCGTAGGAAGTTTCGTTATTACTCTGTGACCTGTGTATATAGATAATGCAAAAGAACGAGCTCTGCATGTTTGATGCAATAATGAGCCAAAAGGTTTTGTCCATCTGGTCATCCTCTCTATGTCCATGAGTTTACCATTGTTGTTCCTCTGACCCTAACCTCTATACAAAAAGGGATGCTCAATTAATCAAAGGTGCCTCCTTTTTGGCACAAGGAGAACGTGGCTTTCTCATGATTAATTTCTCTTGTGAACTTCTAGCTTTGGTCCTTTTCTCCTTTGGTAAATACTTTTTTGATTTTGGTAACCAACGTGGATATTACCATAAACAACAAAACTGTCTCAGACTGTACACTTTGACCCTTTAAAGTAGTCCAGTTTCAACCTTTCCAAGTATAGTATGCAATTGCTACCCAAGTAGCTGCAACAATCTCCTTTTTGAAATGCATCCAGTGCTTCCTTCTACTTCTCTACAACACAGTTATCACTTCACCAGCTTGAAGTTGTATGCCTAGCCAGTTTGATAAATCAGCTCTCAGCTGTTTGGTCATAGTACAATCAGCAAATAGGTGCAGGGGTGTTTCTGTAGACTTCATGTCACATAAGCAACATTCATCACTGTCAACGGATATGTTCAACTGTCTCAGTCTCCCCAGGACAGCTAACCAAAGAACAAATCTATGTTTAGGTTGGGCTACTGCTGTCCACACAAGGTCATCTATTCTCCATCTGCTGTGAGCATAGCTATTTGTTATATAATAGCTTCCACTAGAATAGTTACTTTTTTTATTTGTTGTGTAACAATTTTGGCTTTCTAGGTATTTTCTTCAACTTCCTTCTTATTTCATGTTTCTGTTTTTGAAGCCAGCAAAACTGAAGGGAAGAGGATATGCAAACAATTTGTTCAAAGGGGACTTGGTCTTCCTTTTGAAGGCATCAAACGCGGTACTTGTGACGCTAATCAAATACCTTTGGTTGTCTGCATTACTAGATTGGTTGCTCAAAAAGGTCTCCATCTCATCACTCATGCGATCAAGCACATTGAAGAGCTAGTTAAGTGTTTATTCCCATTTCGTCTTTTTCACCAAAAGTGCACTTAAAACACAGGAAAATGGACATCTGATCAGTCAAATTTATACATACATAGCACACAGGATATATTTTTGTTATGAAAGATTCAATTGGATGACTGTTTATTATTTCATGAGTAAAAGAGTCATTGAGACGATGTGAGCCTGAGTTTTCCATCATAAGCATAAAACTTGTAAACTACTCTTGCACATCCTAAGACATTCCCATGTTCCAACTATGACAAATGTGAAGTATCCCAATTAGTGTATCCAGTTCCAGATTTTGATATTAAAGCTCATGAGTTCCCACCGTGGGGATACAGGGTCACCTGAGCAAGGGGAGTCGGAGAATGCATACAGGCTGTTTGGTGCAAACAATGTTATCTTACTCAAGTCTACGGAGATAAGCATGCATATTGTAGTGTTCTATTACTGTCGCTTTCATCGTGTCAACTATACAACCTTTTTTTTTGAAAAGGTAACATTTGTTGTATATATAAAGACTGCACAAAGCACGTGCAGTCACCATAATTACAGTGTAGAGTACAAAAGGTCCATAATCCTTTGTCTTTCAAGGAATCTAAAACATCAAAATAGATTCAAGATCTTCTAGGTACTCTTGTTTACACCAAAAATAAATAAGACCTAGACACTTCATCTTCAATTTCTATATAGTATTTTTTTTGTCTTGAAGTACCTTTGATTTGTCTCTTTCTAGATTGTCCAAATAAAACCTGGGACAGTCCTCTATCTCTCTTTCTAACTGGATGAGCTACCATATTTGTTCCAACTTGTTATAGCTTCAAGTATTCCCCTTAGCATAGCCCATATAACATAATTCCTTTCAGGTTAATGAATATCTTCCACAAATGAGCTGTCATCTTGCAGTGTAAGAGATGATGATTGTCTTTGCCTCCTCTCCACATAAGTAACATAACAACAACATACCTAGTGGAATCCCATAAGTGGGATCTGGGGAGGGTAGAATGTACGCAGACCTTACACTACCTCATAAAGATAGAGAGGTTGTTTCTTGGGAACCCTCGTCTCAAAAACTTATAAGCAGAATAAATTAGATATGACAAAAGGAAAGGAAACAGAAAGAGCGACTAATAATGAAAAGCACATGATAGTATGTAAATACAATAAAATTAAACATATATAAGACAGATAATGACAACACATGATATAAAGACACGGCAAATCCTACTATCCTACTATACCCCACGGCTAAGACATCAACCTAACCCTACTAACCTATTAGCCTGCTACTCTAATTCGCGACTTCCGCTCCATCCTATCTAAGGTCGTGTCCTCGGTGAGATCAAGTTTCACCATAACTTGTTTGATCACCTCTCCCCAATACTTCTTCGGTCTACCTCTACTCCTCCGTGTAACTCCTAAATCCAACCTTTTGCACCTCCTAACAGGAGCATCGGTACTTCTTCTCTGCACGTGTCCAAACCATTGCAGTCTCGCTTCTCTCGTCTTGTCAGCCAAAGGGGCCACCTCTATCTTTCTCCCGAATGACCTCATTCCTAATCTTATCACGCCTGGTATGTTCACACATCCATCTCAACATCCTCATCTCCGTGACCTGCATCTTTTGGACATGTGAGTTTTTGACTGGCTAACACTCCACCCCATACAACAGACGGTCTAACCACCATCCCGTAAAACTTACCTTTGAGTTTAGGTGTTATCTTCTTATCGCACAATACTCTAGAGACAAGCCTCCATTTCGTCCATACTGCCCTAATACGATGTGTGACATCATCGTCGATATCACCACTACTCTGGATGATGGACCCAAGATATTTAAAGTTCTCTCTCTTGGGTTGAGTGGCAAGCCTCACATCAGTGTCTGCTTCATCCCTCGCAACACTGAATTTGCTCTCCACATAAGTAACATATGGAACATAATTGGTATATTACCTTTCAATAAGATTGTCCTGTGTCAAGACTGCCTCTTTGGCCCAAAGCCATATAAAGCTAGCCACACTGTGGAACTTTGATTTTCCATATCATCTTCCAGAGCCAACAGCGAATCTGATTGTTTGTTAGGTTGAACTCTTTATAAGCAGATTTTACGGAGAACTTGCCTACAGACAACATGCATATGGTGGACAGTTTGGAGGGAGAGAGATCTTAGATTCTTTGAGGATAAAGGAGAGCCCATTGAGATGATTAAATGAGCTGTTCACTTATTTTTGGGGCAAACAGAGTAATGTTAGTGATGCTGAAGCAGTGATAGAATCTATATAATCCCTTTAACAATAGCAAGGGATGCACTTGGTAATTTGAAAATACTTTTGACAGCACCTTCTTGGTGCGATATTTGTAATACATTTACCTTGTCTCAAAAAAGACCATACAACTTTGCAGCTATTCATAGGATTGTTTTCTCTCTTGTGGCCAACTGATAGTGTGTTGTTTTGACCATTGTAATTGAAGTCTGATGGTGACCTTGTTTGCAGGGTGGGCAGATGGTTGTTTTGGGGAGTGCTTCAGACGGTCGAGTTGAGAGAGAATTTGAAGGTTTAGCAGAACTGGTAACCACAATTTCTAGACTTGAACTATTCTTCCTGCTGGCTTATTTTGGTACAGACGGTTCTTTTCTCCATCATGAGATATAAAATGGGTTCATTCACCACTGACAATACAGTTCATAATGACCATTTTAGTATTCCTTCTCTTTATCAGTGTTTTATTATGATTTTAGAATGGAATCGTTTAATGACTAAGATGTCAGGTTCCAGACCAAAGTGCTCGATTTTGACCTACAAGAAATGCCAATTCATAAATGAAAAAGAAAAATTAACAGGAAAGAACAAGAGTGGTAGAATAAGTTAAAGTAAAATTTACTGCACTAATTGCTTATTAATGCATATTTCCAAATTTTCCTCCAGAATAAGCTAGAAGTAATAAGAGATTTATTATTTCATATGTTAACAGATGTAATTCCACCCTGCTTATAAGTTTCATCACTACTTACGTATTTGAGAGAACAGAGTGATTTATTTGAAGGAGTCCAATAATCTGCTTGTGTTTATTAACCGTTTTGAATGACCATGCAATGGTGATATCTGTTACTTGTCCTATTTGTAGCATAACAAGGGCTCCAGTATCCGTATCCTGTTGATGTACAGGTAAACTATTATTTAAAACCATTTGATTATCTAATATTCCTAACCTTCAAAAAATATTAGTGGTAATGTTTATGGATTTATCTGGAGCTTCAACGGAAATTCTACTTTCTTATCTGATTAAGTGAACCTCAAAATGATGTGAATCACTTGTAGATATCAATTCTTTTTTATATGAATCACCTGTATACTCTGAATGCATGATGGAAATTCTAACCAGAGTGATCACTGTATCTCAAATGATGTCAATCATGAAGCGAGGAGCTGTCCCATATGCTATATGCTGCTGCAGACATGGTCTTAGTGCCTTCAATGTATGAGCCATGCGGGCTAGCACAGATGATTGGAATGCGTTATGGAGCTGTAAGTACTACGATTACTTATTAAGCGTAGTTTGTTTTACATTTTACATTGATAAACTGGGAAGATATCTGTTTCTTTTTCTGCTTCTGAGTTTCCATAATTGTATGGTAGAAGAACTTGTCAGAAAGGTTTTATTTAGGGCTGTGTGTGTTTCTAGAAGGATAAAATGGTGGTTGTCCAATTATGCTTCCAGAAACCTGTTCATCCAGCTCAAAAAAGGAAACAATACAAGGTGTTTTTGTATCTGTTTCAGGTTCCCATAGTTAGGAAGACAGGTGGTCTCGCTGACACGGTTTTTGACATGGATGATCAATGTCACACTGAAATTGCTAATGGGTAACTGATCAACTTCTTGAAATCCTACTTATTCTTGTATTCAAAATTGATGCTAGTATGAACTGGTTCTGAACTTCAACCTTGTGTGTGCTTTTATATTGTGAGTATGAGAATACAAAAAAGAAATAACCAACAAATGTGGTATTTGACGTTGATTCATTAGTCACCTAAATGAAAACAACTCTCGCAGCTGCTTTCTGAGTTCACATGGATTTTCTTTTTCGAGAATGAAATTGTCTTCACTGAGGAAACATACTATGGCTAGATTTCAGAGCTAAAGGGTTTTTAAAGAAAGATGTACCCACTTTCTTTAGCTCAAGTAAATTCAATACAAAGCAAATGTTGCAAGAACATGGCACAGTCAGAGCCTTATTTTTTATGTTTTCTGTTTGTTCTATATAAAAATTGATTGGTTATGGATCTTTTTTCATTTGTTGGTTTGTCTGGCATTGTAACTGTGATTTTGAAGTGCTCACATATTTTCCATATAGGTTTGTCTTTGAAGGAATTGATGAAGGATCCTTAAACTGCGCATTAGGCCGTGCATTTTCTTATTATCAAGAAAGTAAGCCCTTTTATCCTTGAATATCCATATGGCTCTTGTCCTTGTGATTTCCTTGAAAGATACCGGTTGATTGTAGGCCCCCATTCACCTCAGAAGACAGAATTTACTGGAACTGCCGCTATTTTGAGATAAAGATTTAATTATTTGATTGATAATGATGTCGTCAATTGTAATGCAGAACCAAATGAATGGAAAGCTGTTGTGCAGAAAGTTATGCGTATTGACAATAGCTGGAATAATACAGCAGGGAAGTACATAGATATCTACAATTCCATAAGAGTGAGATAGGCATAGATCATTTTGCAATGATCAAGAAATAGAACCAGTTTATCTTTAATGTATTTTTTTCCTTTTGTAATATAGTCAACTTGTAGTTTCCTCTGCTACCAGCAGATCCAACTTGTGCTAAAGCAATCATAACAAGTTCTCTTATGGATTGTAAATGGCTCCCTCTTAATTTCAA
>DF363935.1:6715-25421 GCA_000787875.1 Solanum virginianum | reverse complement strand
AGAATTCAACTTACCTCAAAAACCCTTCTCACCCCTTCACAACTTCACACACGAAAATCTACGGGTTTCCTCGACAAACCAAACCTTCTAAGACTCTTAGGGGATCCCATATACCAAGCTTCGAGCCTTAGAATCGAAGAAAGAAGTAAAAATCAAAAAAAAATTTCCTCCTTCACTGTTCACCCGAGACCAAATCACTGTAGCACTCAACCACTTGTGAAAACCAAAGAGAGATTTAGTAACTTAATCTTGAAAGTGTACACTTGTACATATAACATGTCCATAACTTATATTCACCAACCTTAACAACGATTCCAATTAAAGTTTCAAATTCCTCAAAAAGTACACTTAATTGTCAACCATCTCGAAAATGACTCTAAGTACTTCGATTGATGACCATGTTACCAAAACACAAATGTACGGGCTCTAACATTAAGTACTCAAATTTATTTACATACAATCAAAAGACAATACTAAACTATGAGTAAGAAGACACCCTATAAAATAATTTCTTTTTTTTCAAAAACCTATGTGCACCCGTGATAGATCTGCGATGCGGAGGCATCGCGAACTAGCATTGGTTGACTGGACTTCACTTTTGTTGGACTAAAATAGTGTGCATCCGCATTTGCTTTGTGACATGGAAGCAATGGATATCACCACTATTTGGTCAAAATCTATGTTAATTAAAAAAAATTCAATTGACACTCTACTCTTGCTCAGCCCCCGGGTGTCCATTCAAGTTCCCTCTTCTCTAATTCAACTTATTAAAACGCTAGGGAATTAGGATCAAACATGCATTATTGACTAAAGAAAAGGGATTGGCTTGAATTGTGGTTAATCAAAGAATAGGCCAAGGCTCAAAAGAGCTAACTAAGGGTATTTTAAATAGAAGAGTATAACAATGTTACACTATTAGGCTACCAAAGAAATGCCTAGATCCTCCTCTATTTCCAACTCCTCCTAAGTCCAATCTACATACCAGGCAAGTTCTAGAACTTATCGCAACACAGAATCACAATTTGATCACTCACTCTTGGCACACTTTCATCATAAGGTTAGCACTAGAGTTCCTATTATGGTATTCACATGAATTCAATTAATTAAGCACATATACAATTGTGACTTACAAGGATCAAGCATCTACTTCTAAACTAGGTTCAAATACTCATGCCTTATGCTTGTTTGTACACTACAACACTCTAAATGAACTTGATTTGACAAATTCCCTTAGATCAGTCATCATCCATCCATTATAGGGCCCTCATCACTCAACTATGACTACTATTCCTATTTGCAGCATACAAGCAACCATTACTACATTATTATATCAATAGGATATAACCATACAAGCATCCATGCATAACATAGTTAATAGTTACTAATTACAGACCCAAAGCAAAATACAAGATGTCCAACTTACAAATAAAAGAGATGTCCAGAATAAACATAATCATCACAATGCAAAATAAAAGAAATATAGTCTTAATACATGCTAAGAATCATGAATTGAAGCATAATCATAGATCAATCCCTACCTTACACTTAGACTTAGTACTGGCCTCAGTGCTAACCATATCGGGCCTGGTAGAATGGGCTCACCCACCACGTAGACCAATGGCTCATTAGCTATCTCCTCATCCTCAAAATCAGACTCATCATGCAGCTCTCCCAAGTTCGTGGGTACATCATCCTCTACTGGTTCGATGAACTTTAGTCCAATTCCCAAAACTATTTTAGCATAGGCATTCAAAAGGTATCAAACCTTAACATCTTGCAGCTCTACTCATGTGGAGGGGCGGTCACCTGTCTGGTGTCATAGTAAGTCAAGCCCATACATGCGATCAACTCATCTCGATAGGCTCTCTCTACAGTGGTGAGCACCAGGCCCAAAGACACATTCAACCCCTTAATATTAGTGGTAACATAGGGGGGCCTAAATAACGGGGAAATAATCAGCATTCTCTTCTGGTACACCTGTCATATGGCATAATTGAGTAATCAAGCCTCCGAATGCATACCTCTAAGCCTTATAGGTTTTTACCATCCTTATAGCTAGCCTAAAGATGGTGCCATAGTTCAACGTTATCCCTGTCATAAGTGTGTATATGAGACATACTTGATGCCTCGTCACATTAGTGAAATGCTGTCTTGGGAAGAAGGAGTGCATCACAAGCTTGACCCAGACCCTGGCCTCTTTTTTCATGTGAGCAAATAGGAAGGAAAGATGATAGCCCCTCTCCATGTATCGGACCTACTTAGTGGTGGAGTTCGGCCCGGCAAGAATGTTTTTGATGGCTTAGTATGGTAGGTAAAGGCATAGCTCATTGAAAACACCCACTAAGACCTCTTCGGGGTGCCTTGGACCTTGTTGATAGCAAGAGGGAAAATGTTGATCTCCATTCCCCGAATGATGATTAATTGGGTCCGCGGCTCCTTGTTGAGATTGTCATAGAATTCCCGAACCAAACTTAGATTGCAAGGCCATGGTTCTTAGAACAAGAACCCCCAACAATAGCTTATTGCACCTATTTAGAATTTGCGGGTACTCATCCCTCAAAGAGTCCACATTGATTGGGATGTCCGGGTAGTACTTCGTCTCATAATAAGACTGGTATGACCTTTTCCCTTCCTTGTTCACTGCTTTTTCCCTATACCAGACCTGCTAGTCTCTCCTAGTGTCGTGGGGCATTTGTGGAACAACGCAGGCTCGCTTCCTAGTGTTGGAAGTCCCCGCTCTGTTAGCTTGGCCAGCACGATGTGGACGGGAAGACATGATACCTGCAACCAAAACAAGTCCATAATCAATACACAGGTAACAATTCCCATGACCCCACACTTAGATTTAAGCCTATATGGCTTAGGTACTTAGACTTATCAAAGTCATACGGGCTATGGTATCACAGTTCAACAATGCACACCCTTTTTTCAAGGCATACACATCATCCCAACACTAATAACATCCCTTTTTATAGTTACTGGCACAACCCCATAGGCAAATTAGGCAATTCGAACAATTTAACCCCTCAAATAGTGCATTCAACCCCCCTACAATGTACTTTGGCAAAGTTCAACATGGGAAATTCACAACAAGCATGATGCACTGTTAAGAACATACAAACCCCCAATTTTTTTCCCAAAATCACCCAGAAATTCAACTGAGGGTTTACACCCTCATCAATCAAGCATAATAGACACTCTCATCAATATATTAACCCACAATAAGTCACTCCCAACATAGATCAACTAAGAATAAGAAATCAACAACTTGACCCGCTCGAAATTTTACCCAAAACCATGAAAGATTTCCTACCTTGAAGCAATGGAATGAAGCAACATGGATCAACTAAGAAAAAGCAATCAACAACTTGACCCACTTGAAATTTTACCCAAAACCATGAAAGATTTCATACCTTGAAGCAATGGAATGAAGCAAAATTGAAGTGGAGTTAACATACCTTGAGTGGAGAATAAACTTTATGAAGTGGGGTTCTTGACCCAATTGATGTGCGATGCGAATTTGTTTGCAAATAGGGGGAATGAGGGAAGAAGGAGAGAAAATTGGAGAAATAAGGTTTTGGGGTCGTGGGGTATATGTGAAAAGGGAAAAACAACGGTTGGGGGTATTTAAAGGGGGCGGGGCCACGTTAGGACACGGAGAATTTAAAACAGATCTGCATTGCCTCTATGTCATGGAGAGAATGAGGACCTACACTTAATGAAAATCATTTCCTGTGTGGGAAACAGTGGGCATGATGCATCCGCGTCGCGGTGCCATCGCGGAAGCTTCATATAAAAATATTTTTCACTCGGGGGGCCATAAAATTTCACGAATACCTGAGTATGCTTCAAAATATCAAAAATAGTTTATTAGACCTACAAAATACAAAAAATACCCAATGGATCATTGGGAAATGAGGACGGAAAATTTTTGCACAAAAATGTAAAAGATCCACAACGTGGAGGTATCGCGGACCTATACTTGTGTAAATTTTTCACACTTTTCAATACGAGATTTGATTTACTGATTTTTTTAATAAAATAAAGAAAAAATCAACTATGTTACCTCACCACAGGTTGCCTCCTATGTAGTGCCTGATCTAAGGTCGCGACACGATACATTATCAACTCATTCATCATTGGCCAACTCAATGGCCTCTTCAGCCTGATTCGTGTCCTCACCGAAGTAGTGTTTGACACATTGACCATTCACCAAAAATGTTGGTTCATGGTCACATCTTTCAACTCCATGGCAACATGGGGTGTAACCGTTACCACCATGTACGGTCCACTCCATTTGGTTCTCAGCTTTCCTGGAAATAATTTTAGACGTGAGTAAAAGAGCAATACCTATTGTCCCAGCTCAAAATTCTGCTTGATTATGTATCAATCATGCCATTTCTTGGTTCACTCCTTGTAGAGCTTGGCATTTTCATAGGCCTGGAGCTGGAACTCATCCAACTCCTCCAATTGCTCTAATCTCTTCCTGCCAGTGAGCTCTAGGTCAAGATTTAGCTTTTTTATTGCCCAGTATGCCTGGTGCTCGAGCTCGACGAGCAAGTGACAAGCCTTTCCATGCACCAGTCGATAAAGTAAGGTGCCAATTGGGGTTTTCTACGCAGTTTGGTATGCCATCAAAGCTTCATCCAGCTTAATTACCCAATCTTTTTGGGTGGCGTTCATTGTCTTTTGCAATATCTGCTTGACCTCCTGATTTGACACCTCTACTTATCCGCTCATCTGTGGGTGGTACGATTTAACCACTTTATGCCTTATGCCATATTTTTCCAAAAGATTCTTCACTGTTTGGTTGAGAAAGTGGGTACCTCCATCACTAATGATGGCTCTTAGAGTACCAAACCGAGTGAAAATATTTTTTTTGAGGAGCATCATTGGTTAGGAGGACTAGTGCTTCTACCCATTTAAAAATGTAATCAACAGCTACTAAGATATAGAGACACCGAATGATGAGGGGAATGACCCCATGAAATCTATGCACCAAACGTCAAAGATCTCCATCTCCAGAATATTATTTAGGGGTATCTCATGCCTTCGAGATATGGTGCTATTCTTCTGGCAAGCATCACATGCCCTAGAGAACTAAATTGCATCTTTGAAAAGAGTAGGCCAGAAGAAACCTAATTACAAGACCTTGTGTGATGTCCTGTCACCACCATGATGATCCCCATACAGAGAAACATGATATCTCTCTAGAATCTTTTTCATTTTCGCCTCTGGAATACATCTCCTCATCATGCGGTCAACCCCTTATTTGAAAAGGTATGGTTTATCCTAGATATACGCCTTTGCATCATGAGCCAACCTCTTTTTCAGCTATTACATCGTAGTAGGTGGAAATACACCGCTCCCTAAATAGTTCACTATATCAATGTACCACAATAGTTTTCCACCTCAATTGCAAGCAGTTGCTCATCACGAAACTCTTCTTTGATCTACAATTGCTCACCTATATGAGCATCAAATCAGTGTTACCTAGTAGGCCCTCTTGAGGCCTAGAATTTATTGACCTGGCCAATTGTCCCAACTGCTTTTCTAAGTTCTGGAGATCCTACTTGTTCCTTTGAATCTCCTCTTCTTGCCTATTCTAGTTTGCCAAGATTTGGCTCGGAGCAGTATGATCAATTTCCAGACAGGACATGTGATCAACAACCTAGTTCTCACTCTCCTTACGATCCTTGATCTCAATATTGAACTCTTGGAGCAGTATGATCCATCTTATCAGTCGCAACTTTGCATCCTTCTTGTTGAACAAGTATTGCACGACCGCGTGGTTTGTGAACACCACAACTCTTGTTCCTACCAAATATGCTATAAATTTGTCAAATGCATACACTAATGCCATCATTTGCTTTTCAATAATCGTATAATTGCTCAGTGGTGCATCCAAAGTCTTTGCGGACATAGTATATTGAAAGGAAAACTTTGTCTCTGCACTACCCAAGTGTTGGACACACTGTTATATCACTAGCATCACATATTAGCTCAAAGGGCAGCCCCCAATTAGGTGCTATCAAGATAGGTGCCTCCACCAACTTCTTATTCAATAATTTAAATGCCTGCATACAAGAATTATCAAAGTTAAACAGTACCTATTTCTCCAGAAGGGTTCAAAGCAGCTTCACAATCTTAGAGAAGTCTTTAATAAATCTACAGTAGAAACCCGCATGTCCCAAAAAACTCCAAAATCCTTCATTGAAACCGGTGGTAGTAACTTGTTGAGCACCTCAATTTTTGCTTTTTCTACCTCCAACCCCTTCTTAGATACTTTGTGGCCTAATAATATCCCCCTCCTCAACTAGAAAGTGACATTTCTCTAAATTAAGAACAAGGTTAGTCTCATCGCACCTTGCTAGTACTCTATCCAGATTCTGCAGGCAGCTCTCAAAAGATTTACCAAAAATATAGAAGTCATCCATGAACACCTCCACGAAGTCCTCCACCATGTCGTAGAATATGGCCATCACGCACCTTTGGAAAGCCCCTAGTGCATTGCACAACCCAAAGGACATGTTTTTGAATGCATATATCCTATATGGACACGTGAAGGTTGTCTTTTCTTGGTCCTCGGGTGCAATGGTTATCTGGTTGTACCCCAAGTACCTATCCAAGGTGTAATAATACTTTTGCTCAGGGAGTCTATCTAGCATTTGATCAATGAAAGGCATAGGGTAATGGTCTTTTCTGGTGGCATCATTCAATCTTCTGTAATCCATGCAGATGTACCACTCCACCACTGTTCTAGTTGGAATCAACTCATTCTTCTCATTGGTGACAACTGTCATCCCGCCTTTCTTACCTGAGATATGATGGTAACTTCTACAACTCCAACTGAGGAGCCTCTTCAACTTAGGGTTTGGTTGGTGGTCCCAACACCATATTGAATGGCTCAGCTATCTTCTTCAGCATACTCACATTGTGAGTATTTAACACACTCTCAATTTCTTGAGCCTCAACATCATTCACTAGTCCTTGATTTAATAACACCCTGGCTAGTGGATCTGTAATCTCAACTTGGCTCACAGCAACTGTAGTGTCTATCAATGTGATGGTTGTCAGATCTTCATATGCAGCTGATATCTTCATATGCAACTGATATCTTCATAGCTTTCCTAGCCACGGACTGATCTGCCAGTTGTAACACAATGGTGGTGGGCTCCTCATCCTTCCAAGCCCCAACTTTAGGAACAAAGAGCTAGGCATGAGGTTTATGCTTGCTCCCAGATCACACAAGCCCCTAGCATTCAGACAACTCCCAAAGGTTACTTGCATAGTAAAGCTCCCTAGTACCTTTAACATAGCTAGCAAGTGTGATGTATTGAGAATTTTGGAGCTATAAGCCTCTATAAGTACCACAGTCTCATATTCATCCCACTTGGTTTTGTTACCAATAATGTCCTTGACATATTTGTTATATTTTGGGATCCCCTGCAAAACACTAATCAAAGGTAAGTTAATTTATACCTATTTTAGCAGCCCATGAACTTCTGGAAGCAGTTATCCTCCTTTTTCTTCTTGAACTTTTGTTGGAATGGAAGAGGAGGTCTTGGGAATAGAGTAGCCTCATCAGTGCTTGGGCTGGGATTTCCAAACTCATTATTATGTGCAGCATTCTGGTCATCCCTATTCTTCTTCTTAGGGACTAATTCAGTCAAAGGCCTTTTGCTCCTGGTGCTGATTGCATTTACTTGCTTTGGGTTGGAATCAGTGTTACCTAGTAGGCCCTCTTGAGGCCTAGAATTTATTGACCTGGCCAATTGTCCCAACTGCTTTTCTAAGTTCTGGAGATCCTACTTGTTCCTTTGAATCTCCTCTTCTTGCCTATTCTAGTTTGCCAAGATTTGGCTCAACACCTCACTATCCATCATAGTGTTTGGATTGGCCTATCTTGCAGGCTGCTAGACTGGCAGATTTTGAAAGTATTTCCACCTTGTGGTCTCTGCTAAGGTGGCCCATGATTCTGCTTATTGTGCCCCCCCACAAAAAATTTGGGTAGTTCCTCCAATTCAGGTAATATGTGTTCTTAAACCCTTGATAATCACTTCTATTAGCATTTCCCACAAAGTTTACTACTTTTGGATTAGCTCTGAGGATTCAACAGTATGCGCCAAAAACTTATTGCTGACCTACCGCTACCAGTACTAGTTATTATAGACCCAAAGCCAAGTTGTTAAAGTTTATGGTCAACACGATATGCATAGCTGCCATTTGAGCCTACAAGCTTGTTATTGCATCAATCTGTAGCACACCAACCTATTTTTGGATAGTCGGTCGGCTGGATCCTCCATTCCATTCTGGGTTTCCTTGAGTAATTCTATTGAGAAGAGCATACAATTCACCATATGTCTTCTCCAATGCTTGTCCTTCTATAGCTAAATCAAGGAGAATCTTTGTATTGGGTTCCGATCCTTCAATGAAGGTATGGACAATACCTAGTTAACTTGACAATGGTGGGGATAATTGATCAAAAGAGTTTTGAACCTGTCCCACACTTGATATAGATTCTCCCCAAACCTCTACTTGAAGCTCAAGATCTCACTTCTAAGTTTGGATGTCTTGCCTGATGAGAAGAATCGAGTGAGAAACTTACAAGCCAAATCATCCTAGGATGCTATGGAGTTTGGTGGTTCAATTTACAACCACCTCCGACCTTCCCCAAAAAGTGTGAAGGGGAACAAGGTCATACTCACATAGACATGGTTTACTCCTATGGGAATGAAGGTATCAGAAATCACAAGAAAATTCTAAAGATTGACTTGTGGATGTTCGTGTAGTAGCCCGGTTAACTGTCCAGTAGAGTGTAGCAGCTAGACCATGTTCTGTTTTAGCAACCACCGGCCATCAGGCTCAGGCTTAACAAAGCAACTAGTAACATTGGTGGTTCTCAGGATTGCCACATCCCTCACTAGCCTCGGTGCTGGAGGTGCAACTGCAGGTGCTGGTGGTATAGGTGGGTTGTTGTTTGCCATATTCTCTAATAGGGTTAACTTTCACCTTGTTATCCTCTTGATCTTCTTGCTCGATGAGTATAACTGGCGGTGTTTTGAGCAAAACCCCTGCTCTCCACTTTGATTAACAAAAACAAAAGTCCTGATCTTCTAGCTTATTGATCAATTACCTGCACAATAATACCACTAAGATCAAATGTAGCGAACACCACAAAATAAGACAACTTTGATAATTAACCAATTCATTTCAAATCCCCGACAATGACACCAAAAACTTGGTGCTCCCCAGCACAACAAGTGTACGTGGTCTTACAAGTAATATAGTGGCCCTAACTAAAGATCCAGGTTGTTAACCCCAAGGGATTTGATTGAAATCAGCAACCAATCTTAATTATAACGCTTATGGTGCTTTTGGTAAAAGGATTTATTGATATAAGTGAAATAATTGTAAGAACGAATTTCAACTAAACTAATCTAAATTTTACTAACAAGATATCAATTAATGAGAAATTCTAGGGTTGTAGCTTTTACTACTTCGTTTAGTCTTAACAATGTCTATCTATGTCTAGGTTCCTGATTACTGATTCACGGGGTTTAAATTACCTAAATAGGGTTGCACGCCTCTGCCAGCCTACCATTATTGACTGCCTAACTACATCCTTGGGCAGGGATACATAGACCAATAAAAATATATTAAAGTTATCTTCTCGTATTATGAACTGAGCGAGGTGTAAGGGTAGTTATCACAGGTCTCCCTTATGCGAATCAACTTAGTTTTCTAGTTGAACAACCTCCCTATACTGTTGTGTTCTATCCACTCCAACATCTCTCAAATCTAGAGTGAACAACTATTGTACTCCCTAGTTGGCCAAACTCAGAAGTATAGGTAAAAATAGTATAGGAATAATCAAAGAACTCATTCATAGAATTTAAAGTTAAGAACTACACATTGTCTATGGATGTAATCCCAGAATATGGAGACTTAGAAACTCATATTTTTGAAATACACCATGGATGATATGGAAAACATTAAAATCCAAAGAATAAATGTTAGACTAACCAAAATACTATGAGAAAAAGGTTCTCCATCATCTCTACTGAGTTTCTTCCGTAAAAAACAGAATGTAAACCTAAAGTCTATGACAATGATAGTAAAAATCCCATAACTCGACTTTTTTGCATCTTGTCCCTTCTGTTTACTAAGGTTTTGTTTACTTTACTGACTAGGCACTCTTACACATCTTTTGCACAGGTTTGCGATGCAGACTTTGCACATTTTTCTACTGCGCGCCTTTTTTTGCATTTCTCAGCTTCCACATCTTTGTACCAACTCTACCATGTGGACTTTGGTCTTCTTAATGCTTCTACTGACTTTCATCTTCCGAATTTTGGGTTGTCTTCTTTCTTTAAATCTGTGTTTAACTCTAGACTTTCCCAATTAAAACAAAATTCTGCAAAAACACAACCAACCGGCGCACTCGGCCCTATGTAGTAAAATATGAGAATAAAACCCCTAGACTCAATGAATTTACCCTTTGACTTGTCACTATTTATGGGTATTTTTGGCTAATTAGACATAAAAATACACCTAAGATCAATGTTATGTCCAGTCCCCTTGGGTTCCAAGCAATATCTCTTCAAGCCTTGGTAAAGTGTGGTTACAAAAAATTAAACTTAATCTACTCTCAATTTTTTTCTTGTTTTCTTTTTCCTTTTCTTTTTGATACAGTCCTCTCTTTCCAATTTGTTTTCTTTTTTTCTCTCTATTTTTTTTCACAATAAAACAAGGGATTACAATGATTTTTAAGGATGAAGAGTTTTTTAAGAAGGTCTTGAATAATAGGCTTGTATGAGTCTTTGAGATATCTAAATGTCTCCTTTAATTTTATATGAAGAGATAGTATCCAAAGGAATTGATACTTCGAATCAGGCAATGTGTATTCCTTCTTCCAAGGATAAGGGCAAGGCTTTAGGATAGGTAATCTTACACAGATTTTCTTAGTTGATTTCTGGATTGATAGCGCAAGTCTTGAATCTTAAGAGTCTTCTTTGATCTTGATTGATTCTTATGATCGCTTGATTTATCTTCCAGATCTTGATTGATTCCCCAATTTTGCATTCTTTTCTTCTTGCTGCTTGATTGATTTCTTTTCCAAATCAGGCGTGCTAATTGATTCTCCAATTGTCTTGATAGATTTCTTGTTGTCACATTAAATCTTCCTCTAATTTTGTCTCAGTTTATATCTTGAGATAAATCTTCTTGCTGATTGTGTCTATTTTGATCTTGTTTCCTTTTTGGTGTTTCCAACACAATCATTATTCAAAATAATTAGCACTAACAAATGCCACTACTGATTTCTTTGATTTCACTTCCAAAGTTGTGCAATGAGAAATGTTGTTAACTTTAACTTACATTACTTTGGTCATTAAATATATATTCTTGTTGATCTCCATTTTCATTAAATTCCTTGACATTTTGCCTCGATATTTGAGTACATTCCTTCTCCTCCGCACTCGAAAAATTTCAACAGAAAACAAAATCTATGACTGAAGATACTCTCCTATGTTGTCATAACCGTGCTTCACGTATCCTCGAAAAACAACCCCCATCATCGTATCTAGTCACAACATATTTTCTTCTTTTTGTATTGTGTCTTTTTTTGTGTGTATAACAAATCTTACAAAGTAATTATTTTATGAGTTTCACTAATCATTGATTTGTTTGTAGTCCCGGCATGATATTGATATATGAAACTCAAAAAACTAGGAAAGTTTAGATGTGGTAAAATAAAATAATCAAATAAAATTTTAAGAAAGGCATACCTTTACAATGGTTAAAAAAAAGGGTCAAATAAAGTATAAATACGTTTAAACAAGTTCAATGGTCAAATAAAATAAAAATATATTTTTTCAGTCATTACAAAATGTCATTTCATGACATCACAGAAAATGAGCAAATTTAGCAGTTATATATACATGAAAGCCCATCATAAAAACGTCAACGCAGTCTATGTAAACTACTATGAAAAGGAAACAAAAATTCTAATTTATCTTATCAATATGCAATGGAGGTATGTATATTCCTAAGACTTTTAACAAAATTTCTCCCATATATTTTAGCCTTGGCCTCTTGTAGATTACAAATCTGGCTTGCATTCTTCTTTGATTTTTTTTTACCAGAGTAGATCATCTTCTATACAAGTTTGAAAACATAAAGATTACTATGCCATGAAATAACCCATGACTGAAGGCTCTACTTGCATGCTTCTTTGATTTTTTTTTTACCAGAGTGGATCATCTTCTATACAAGTTTGAAACCATAAATATTACTATGCCATGAAACAACCCATGACTGAAGGCTCTGAAAATCTAGAAATTGACAATGATAAATACTGGCCACTTTTAGGGAAACCATATTTCGATTTGATTCTCACAAAGACCATTGTCAAGCCCCTATACAATTTGGTAACGATCTGGACTCATATTCGAACTTTCAAAGTGCAGTGCTAGCGAAATCCATTTCAGGGTCTAGATTCTAAATAGTGAAATTCCAGCTGAATTTATCCCAGAAGTTAAAGAGGGTGCAAACAGTGACAAACCAATACTACTTGGTTAAAATATACTCTAGTTATCATTAATCTACAACTACTAACAATTAGAGTATATTTTAACCAAGTAGTATTGGGTTGTCACTGTTTGCACCATTCTTATCTTCAAGGATCAATTCATCTGTCAATTCACCATTTAGAATTTGGACCCTAAAATGGATTTCGCTAGCACAGCACTCTAAAAGTTCAAATATGAGTCCATCCCCTATCTTAAGATTTTATTACCATTAACAAACTTTCTCCACTCATTGTAAAACTTCTGATCAAATTGGCCTCCATTGTAGGACATATCCCACTTCTTTGACCACAAGTAACCACGACTAGGGGCCTAGCTGAAGGAAGCAAATTCTACATTTTCATGGGTAAATACTGTAAAAAGTTGAGAGAGATTCAATAATCTTTTCGTGAAAGGGGGCATAGGGCAGGGACATTAAGGAATAGAGAAATCAAACACTCATCATATCATGATCATTAAAATGAATCATCTTTAGACAAATAGTAAATTATAGAGGGGAAATAGTCGTTACCAAATTGTATAGGGGCTTGACAATGGTCTTTGATAGAATCAAATCGAAATAGGATTTCCCTAAAAGTGGCCAGTATTCATCATTGTCAATTTCTAGATTTTCAGAGTCTTCAGTCATGGGTTGTTTCATGGCGTAGTAATCTTTATGGTTTCAAACTTGTATAGAAGATGATTTACTCTGATAAAAAAATCAAAGAAGCATGCAAGTAAGATTTAAAATCAACAAGAGGTCAAGGTCAAAAAATATGAAAGAAATTTTATTAAGAATCTTAGGAATATACATACCTCTATTGCATATTGATAAGATAAATTAGAATTCTTGTTTCCTTTTGATAGCTGTTTACAGAGGCTATATTGATATTTTTTGGGTGGGCTTTCATGTGTATATAATTGCTAAATTTACTCATGATTTTTGTGATGTCATAATATGACATTTTGTAATGAATGAAAAAAAAATATATGTTTATTTTATTTGACCATTGTATTAGTTTGAACGTATTTATACTTTATTTGACCCTTTTTTTACCATTGCAACGGTATGTCTTTTTAAAAATTTTATTTGACCACTTCTAAACTTTTCTAGATTTTTGAGTTTCATATATCAATTTCATACCAAGACTATAACTCAATGATTAGGAAAACTCTTGCCAGATTTGTTATACACACAAAAAGACACAAAACAAAAAGAAGAAAAATTTGTTGAGGCCAGATACGACGATGGGGGGTTGTTTTTTGAGGGTAAGTGAAGCATGCTTATGACAACATCGGAGTGTATCTTCAGTCATAGCTTTTGTTTTCTGTTGAAAATTTTCAAGTACCGAGGAGAAGAAAGTACTCAAATATCGAGGTAAAATGGCAAGGAACTTAATGAAATTGGAGATCAACAAGAATATATATTTAATGATCAAAGTAAGATACACATGGCTGACGGAAGTACCTATAGTCCTATCATGGCTTGCCGAGTTCTAAGGTGGAGATATCTTGAAGAAGGTGCTTTTAAATGTAACTTTTATGGCTCTAGTAGACCTATATTGGTGGCTAGTGATATGGATTATTGTGTGAAAGATCACCAAGGGAGTTTGATGTATGTTGAAGTTAATAAAATTTCTCATTGCACAACTTTGGAAGTGAATCAAAGAAATCAGTAGTGGCATTTGTTAGTGCTAATTATTTTGAATGATGATTGTGTAGGAAACACCCAAAAGGAAACAAGATCAAAATGGACACAATCAGCAAGAAGATTTATATCAAGATATAAGATGGGAGAAATTAAGAGAAAGATTTAATGCGGCAACAAGAAATCTATCAAGACAATTGGAAAATCAATCAGCATACCTGATTTGGAAAAGAAATAAATCAAGCAGCAAGAAGAAAGGAATGCAAAATTGGAGAATCAATCAAGATCAGGAAGATAAATCAAGAAAATCCTAAGAATCAATCAAGATCAAAGAAGACTCTCAAGATTGAAGATTTGCTATGTCAATCTGAGAGAGAGAGAGAGAGAGAGAAAGAAGAAAATTTTGAAAGAGAAGTTTGTATTAAAAGAAAAAGAAAATAAGAAAAGAATGGAGAGTAGACTAAGTTCAATTTTTTGTAACCATACTTTACCAAGGCTTGAAGAGATATTCTTTGCAACCTAAGGGGACTGGATGTAGGATTCACATTTAATCTGAACTAGTATAAATATCCGGTGTTAAATTTTTCTTTACACACTTTAAATTTATGCATGCTACTTTATTTGTTTTGGTCGACTATCACTAGAGCTAGCTGACTAATTAAAACCAGACTTTGAAAAATAAGAAAATTCAGTTCACCCTTCCTTGTACTTTCAGCATTTCCTACTGTGTAGAACATAATCTTATGCAACTCATGACTGAGAAAAATATTTTGATTATTATGAAGGTGCTAGATGGTATATGTCAGATACCTTGGTTGATTGCAGTAGAAATTAGAGCTATTATAAGCTTGTTGATTTCACCTTATCTCTACTAGCAAACGAGGAGCGACGACTTTTCTCCCTTCTCTTCTCAACATAGAGGTGCTTTCTGTTCATTTTGCGAGCAAAGCTATCATCAGAATAACTTTTACATGGTTCCCTCTCCTTGTGGAACTTTCTTATTGCTTCTTGATCATTTTTTGGGCAATGCTCCTTAAAGTTAGGCTCAGCTTGAAAATGTTGTCCTCTGCACAAGGTTAATTTTAAATAAAATTATAGTTTAATCAGACAATTGCTAAAAGAAATTAAACTACAAGAAAATTATACAAGGATGAAAAGGTGGAGGCAGGATAAAGGCAAAAGAAAAATGACAAGTACTGAAATATAACTCACAGCTGTTGTGTTCTAATAGAAAAAAAACCAGTACCACAATTTGTGTGCATATTTTATTGCATATAAAGGTTTGAATAGTTTGTCATGCAAGATAGTAGTTAGAATTACAAAGAAATCTGAACAAGGTTACACTTTACTCAAAATCAATGAAATAGAAAGATAAATAGTGGTTGAAATTAGCTAAAAAATGTTAAAATTTAATTAACAATAATACATGAGAATAACAAGTCATTCGGAATTTGAACACCAAAAATCTCAACTTGTTTGTTCAAAATATTTCAAGCTGGTGAATATTGTTAGTTTGACTCATGCTCAGTACACCTGCATTCCTCTTCATCAAATATTTATTCTTTTAGATTCTAGCATTCAACACAAAAAAGACAAAATATAAATAGAAGAAAAGTGTGTCGAGGATGAAGCAAGTTAATGACTAATAACGGATGATTAGAAGACTCCTTTATTAATAGTGATTATCTTCTTGAACATTCTTTATATAGCAACATATGGTCAATAACATTAATCACAATTTTTCCATCATCTGCTCTCGTCTCTTTATATCAGAACCCTTCTAAACTCCAACGAGTTGATCCTTCTTTTCTCTCTTTTTTTTCTCTCTGCTTATCATCCATATGGCCTCTATATTTTTTTGACTAAGTCTAGGTGAATCCCATGCGTTGGGGAGAACCTCAATGAGGATGTTGAGTCCCTCAAATCCTAAAATTCACTCACACTAAAAAAAACCCACTTTAAAAACTACAAACTCTATGTAATACCCTATAGGCCAAAGAGTTAAAAAGCGATGTTGTAACAATCCATCTTGAGATGAGATGTCCCACATCGGTAAAACACAGGAGAGATGTTGGGTATATAAGTAAAGGATTGGTCTATATACTGTGAAACACCTTTTGAGGTGACACCAAAGGGACAAATCTATTATGGGCTAGGCCCAAGAGTAGAGAATGCTTCACAGTCTTGGGTCAGGTATTGTAACGAGTCCAATTTAAGAGCAAAAGAGTGTAGGAAGATTGGCCTGAAAAATGACCTAGGGTCACTATACTAGGGTGACATACGACCCATATAAGGATTTATAGACCATAAGTTATTTCATAGGTGGATGGCCTTGACTTGAAAGAAATTGGAGTTTTCAGGAAAGTGATTCACGTGTCAGCAGGCGGCCCGTAAAAAGGGATACAACCCTTAAGTAGTCTTGTAGAATGAGGCCAAGAGAATAAGAAAATTTGGCTAAGAGTGGAAGGACTCTATAAGTCTAACCATGACCCATAAGTCCTTATATAACTCGTAATATGGTTCGTGATTTTGGGGCCAAAATTAATATTTTCTGGATCCTTGCTTACGGACAATAGTACAAGTCATGTTTCTTTGTACTGCTTGTACACTGGCTCTCGTAGTTTTGACCGCCAGATTCATTAAGGGTATTTACTACTCCTTTTAACCCGAAACAGTCTCATCTATCCCCTCCATGACCCCCCATGAAATTTCAAGCCACTCACCCATCAAGTCGAGTGTAAATGATTCCAATCGCCTAAGTTCTAGCACAAGTTTGTATATGTGTCAACTTCAAATGACCATATTTCTGAGTACACATCGAATTAGATTCTGTACATACTACCAAATGAAAGTTCTTTGAATTATCTTTGTAATAAAACTAGTTTCACCTTATTCAAAGTTCGGACCAAAAGGTTATTCCCATAGTACTGAAGCACTGTCAACCTGTTAGTTTATATGACCCACTTTATGGGTTGTGGATTGACTTACGGCTCGTAAATGGGCTTTCATGGAAATTGTCCACCCAATTTAAAAAGGGCATTTTAGCCCTTTCCTCACACCCTGAGCCTAATGCCACAACATTTTGACTCCCCAAACGCCCTATATTAGTTTAAAACTCCCTCCAATGACCTTACTCCTAAACCATCCTTCAAACCTAATTCACAAAAATCCCATCAAGTCCCCCAAGGTTCTCCATTGAAGACAAGGCTAGGTTTTCGAGTTTCTTCACCAAAGTTAGTGATTTCGTCTGTACATCTTCAACTAAGGTATGTGGGTTTGATTTGTAAAGCCCTTTCCTTCACAAATCTCAAGTACCTATTCTATTTAGGGTTTAAGGTTTATGCATTTTGTGAAGTTTTGGGACATTAGTTTAATCATGTTATTTGTGATGTATTCTTAGTCATGTGAAGTATATGAGTATTATGTTATGACCTATGATGCATATATATTATTGAAGCTAGAGAGTTTACAGATATGAAGATGATGATATGGGTTCTTAAAATTATCCTTTAAATTGGTGAATCCTACTACTCTCATATATGGATAACTAGTAATTTTCATGATTCCATAGCGTACATGGATAACTAGTAATTTTCATGATTCCATGGCTATTTATGATTCTTCCCTATTTATAGAATTTTGGGTTATGAAGTTGATGGAGGGTTGCTTAATTTCACTTAAATTCACACTTTATGTATTATTATTATTTACAAATAAAGTCTAAATCACACTAATTTCATGAATTGGTGTATTGACTCATGTATCTTATTAATTTCAAGTAATGGGTTTGTGAAAAGATTTATGAGTTACTTCAAGTATGGGTTGGTTGCCATGGATACATATGAGTATACATATTTCCTTCAAGTTTTAAGATCGTAAAGCTAATTTACATGTATTAGTCCATCGCGTTATGAGATATCCCATGACATAACATGCTCTTTTAATGATATTAAAGTCATATGAAAGTTACTATTAGAGCCCATACCTTTGTGTTTTGGTATCATGGTTATCAATTGAGGTCGTTAGTGACATTTTCAAGGTGATTGGTTCTAATTTTGATAACAAGATGTTATTTTCATTTAATGAGAGGGACATATGTTATCTCTATATACATTATTTGAGTTGCAACAAAAAGGGACTAAGTGTTATTTTCATTATACATACTCATCTATGTTTATATATACAAGGAAGCCAACACATTTTTGCACTTAGTGAAAAAATCACCTGAGAGCTACAGTAACAATAGCTCTCGGGTTGTGAATAGTGGATTCAAAAAAATTTGCGTTTTTGCTTCTTTTCATGGCCCATAGTCCAACACATTTTTGCACTTAGTGAAAAAATCACCTGAGAGCTACAGTAACAATAGCTCTCGGGTTGTGAATAGTGGATTCAAAAAAATTTGCTTTTGCTTCTTTCTTCGATTCTAAGGCTTAAAGCTTGGTATACGGGATCCCCCAAGAATCGTAGAAGGTTTGGTTTGTCGAGAAAA